>CDFA01020751.1:0-10701 GCA_000826305.1 Acanthamoeba healyi
GAGTCAGCGCGACTTGCGGAAAGGATATTTGCGGCGGAAGAGGAGGCGGAGCGCCTGCGAGTCGAGCTCGACACAAAGACGGACGAGGTGGTCCAGACGCAGAAGCGCAACGCTGAGCTTCAGAGCCTGTGTGATAGTAAGGCGAGCGAGCTAACGCTCAAGGGAGACCAGCTGGCGAGCCTGCGGAGCGAACAAGAAGCAACGGCTAGTGAGCTCGAGCAAACCAGGACACAGCTGGTTCGACTCCATCAAGAGCACGCTACACTTGAGAGCGACGCGCAGACCGCGACCGAGCGTCTGGAGCAGCAGAGGCAGGCGTACGACAAGGAAAGAGATACGCTAGCGAGAGAGAACCAAGAGGAGTGTCAACGGTTGCATGCCGAGCTGAAGCGGAGAAACGCCGAGTTCAAAGAACTGCGGTCACGAATGGATGGACTCGAGCAACAACTCCACGCCAAAGGCCAGGCTGTTGCAGCGGAAGAAGAGAGGGGCAAACGAAAGGATGAGCGGATAGCGGAAGCGGAGCGGATGATCGAGGAACTGCGCGACGAGCTGAAGCGAAAGGACGTGCAACTTACAGCGGCAATTGGACGCGCGACGGCCAGCGAGAGCCGAGAGAAGGAGCAACGTAAGGCGGCCACGGAGAGAGAGGAGGAGCTAGCACGAAAGGCAGCGGCGGAGCGCGTGGAGGCTGACTGCTGGCGTCAAGAGTGAGGAGTTAAGGGCCGAAAGCGAACGCGCAGATGAGAGGAGGCGGCGGCTGGAGGAGCGTCTGCGCTCGGCGCGCGCCGACACCGACCGGCTGCAGCGCGCGCAGAACGAGAAGGAGGAGCTCGCAGCTGGTGGCGCAACGAGCATGGTTCGCGAGGAGCTCGGCGAAGCGGAGAAGCGGCTGCATGATCAGGTGCGCGAGATGCAGGAGCGAGAGAAGAGCATGAAGGTGTTGCTCATGGAGTCTGAGGAGGACATCGACAAGCTCGAGGAGGAGCTCATCGAGGTCAAGCGACGGCGCGACGACTTGCGGAGCGAGCGAGACTCTCTCTCGACCTTGGTGGAGCAGCTGCGGCGTGAGAGGGAGGACGAGGCGCGCAAACTTAAGCTCGCCGCCCTAGAGGCCAGGCGACGCGACGACGAGATCCAGCGCCTTCGTGCGCAACGCCGCGAGTCGGACCGACGCATGACCGATGAACTGCAAAGCCTGCGCCAGCAGCAGGCGACGCACTCTGAGCCGCAAGCCGTGGTGGAGGCCGATGGCGCAGGCGATGACGAGCTGCAGCGGCATGCCGTAAGCGAGGGCTACGTGGGAGCCATTGACGTACGCGCCCGTACACATTCCCCCATGTCGTCGCGTAGGGTGGCTCTGGACGGCGAGGCGGCGGCGTCACCGCCTCGAGGGATCGCCAAGCAGATGTCGGAGCGCTTCGAGAAGATGTCGACTAAGCCCCGTGCCTCGCCGCCGGCATCGCCCTCCACGCCGCCGGGCTACTCTTCTCGAACCCTTCCCCGATCGGCGTACTCGTCCTACCGCACCGCGCTCCAGGAACACGAGGCCTCGGCGGCTGCCGCTGAGGGCCAGGCCGACGGCAGCGACGTCGCCACTACAGCGCCACAGCCGAAAAGCGAAAACGGGAGTGACGGCGGTGGCGGCGAGGGCCTGCGGTCGTGGGCACGGATGCGGCGTGTGGACTACAAGGCCGTCGCCGCGCAGAGGAAGGGCTCCTCTGCCCCAGCCTCCGATTCCGCTACGTCTCCTTCTTCTCCCCTGGCGGGCCCGTCAGCGTCTGCCGAGTGATCACAACAAAAAATAGAAGTTGCGCCCACGTGTGCCCAGAACTACAAAAAGTGATAATCTCTTTTTATTGATTTCGCAATGTATCCCCGCCAACCAATGGCGACTGGGCGGAGTAGGGAAGGGGTGATAGGGATTATCCAGGCGTTTTTCGCCGATGATCCAGCCAAGGCGTGCCAGGGAATTCCGCGGCATTCGGGCCAAGCAGTGCGGTGGCGGCATGCACACGCACTGAAGCTAGACGATGGGATTTGGGGTCAGCTGCGGTCCACACTGCATTCTGGGGGGCATCTTGTTTTGTCACCCTTCATCACACGCTCGAACCCCCTTTCCCTGTACACAAAGAGTCCAGCAGCAGAGCAGCCACTAGAAGAAGAAGAAATACGTTCGCGCGAACCAAAGGGAGAGACCTGCATTGCACCACCACCCCCCCCATCGCCACCACAACCGCCCACCATACAACGAACAACGAACAGCACCACCAACGTTGATGCACCTTTTGTCATCGTTGGGCCTCAAGCGGCGCAAGTACTCGACCTCCACCCCCGCCCTGCCCGTCGGCAGCAACAGCAACGCCACCAGCAGCGGCATGCCGCTCCCCACGGCCACGCCGCCGCCAGCGCCGCACCACCAGCCGACCACCACCACCATGGCGGCGGAGGAAGGCGCCATGGTCATGGACGGGGTGAGGGGGGTCGCCAGCGCGCCCGCCACGCCCGCCTTCTACCACCCCCACCTGAAGCGCTCCTCGTGCATGGTCACCTCCCCCTCGCTGGCGGACATGGAGGAGGCCGACGAGGAGGTGGGGGAGGACGAGCGGTGCACCACCACCACCACCACGACATCTACGAGCAATGTGCGGGAGTGGCTGCAGGAGCAGGAGGACGAGGACAGAGAAGACACCCACACCGACCCGCTACAGCGGCAGGAAGAAGGCGAGGAGGGATCAGACGATGGGTCGCAGCAGCAGCCGACAACCTCCCGGCGAGAGGCGCCCGACAAGGCGCACGATGATGGGGAGGCCATCAAGGACCGAGGGAAGAGGGTGGAGCAGCGCAAGCAGGAGAAGAGGGACAAGCGGGAGAGGAAGCGCGAGGAGAAGAAGGAGAAGAAGAAGAAGAAGGCGGCCAACAACCGGGGACGGTGGGGTTGGGTGCGCGAGGAGCATCAGTCGCGCGACGCCGATGAGGAGGCGCGACTCCAGGCCGAGGCCGAGGCGGCGGAGGAGGAGGAGGAGGACATGCGGGTGCTGCTCGCCGCCTCCCACCTCCAGGGCGAGACGCGCAACCAGACGCCCTTTGCCTGCAGCGGCCGCGCCAAGGACCTCCCCAAGAAGGACAACAAGACCAAGAAGACGACGACGACGACAAAGGAGAAGGAGAAGAAGACGAAGAAGGAGAAGACGACGACAGGAGGAGGAGGAGGAGGGGCTGTGGAGGTGAAGAAGACGAGGCGGGAGCGGAAGCTGGAGAAGAGGGAGAACAAGAAGGACAAGAAGCAGCGCAAGATCGACAAGGAGCTGCAGAGGCAGCGGGAGAAGGAGGAGAAGCGGCTGAGCAGCAGGAGCAGCAGGAACCGCGGACACGCCCGATCCTCGAGCGATGGCGTGCGGCTCATGCCCCGTGGGGGAGGCAGCGCGGGGGGCTCTCCGCCCGCCGCGGATGCGGATGCCGCGCTGTCGTCGTCGGCTTCGATGTCGCTCATCACCGCCCCCACCTCCCGCGATGTGGCGCCTGGCGGCAAGCAGCAGCACAAGAAGGGGTGGCGCCTTACGTGGCGGATGAGCAGCATCGCCTGCCTGGGGCGCACCCCCTCCATGGACGAGGTCGACGAGAGAAGCACCGCCAGCAGCAGCAGCAGCGATTCGCACGCGCGAGATGGACCCAAGGGGGGCGGCGAGAAGCGGAAATCGACCAAGATAGATAGCAAGGGCAAGGACAAGGTGGACCAGCACCACGAGGAGGACGACGACCCGGACAAGAAGAGCGGGCCGGGCAAGGTGCTCGAGGAGGGCACGGTCGAGCCCTGCGGAGAGGACGGCGAGGAGGAGGGCTGGAGCGAGGAGTCGGTCGAGTGGTGCGGCGTCACCTACGCCAAGAACCACCTCCCGCCCTTTGACACCTGCGGGCTTCGAGGTACGCTCATCACTCCCTTCCATCACTGCTCTTATCTCTTGCGAGCAGGCCAGCTCACCTCTCTCCACGTGTTGTTGCTGCTGCTGCGCGTGATGACAGCCAAGACGGCGTACAACCCCAATCACGCCTTGTGGCTCGCGACGGCCGCTGCCCTCGCCTATCGCTCTCCCGCTCAGATCCGCCATGTCGTCACTCGCATATGGGGTACGCCACCCCCGACGCACCGTGGCGATGCTGCAGCTGAGCCTTTGGTCTCACCTGGCCTTGGCGCGTGCGTGCACAGAGTGGGAGGACATGAAGTTCTTCCACAACGCCGAGACGGACACGCAAGGATTCGGCATGTACGGCAAGGACTGCATCGTCATCTGCTTCCGCGGTACCGAGTCCAGCAGGGACTGGTCCACCAACATCAAGATCTCCGAGGTAAGCACATCGATGTCCTTCTGCTGTGGGCTGAGTTTAGATCATTGTCGCTCACACCGTTTGTGACAACACCAAACAGACGGAGCCCTTCCCAGATATGCCCGCAGTCAAGGTCCACAACGGGTTCAACAGAGCCCTCACCTCGGTCTTGGAGCAGGTCATGGACTTCATTCACAAAGGCCTCTCATTCGACCCTTGCCTTCCTCTGTACGTCCTCTGGCTCGTGCTCATCACACGCGTAGGCAACTTCCTCACTCTCTCCTTACGTATGCACAGCTATATCACTGGTCACTCGTTGGGCGGAGCGCTGGCCAATCTGTGCCTTGCCTACTTTACCTTCCCCTCGTCGCCCTTCCTTCTCAAGTACGTTTGCATCCACTGCAAAGCGGATCCGGCACCATTCACTCACCTCTCTCCAATGTCCCTCTGCTCGTACCACAGATCTGTGTCGGATTGCGCGCACACCGATCGAAGCAGCAGTAGTAGTAGTAGCTGCAGCAGCAGTAGCAGCAGCAGTTGCGGTCCAGACGAATGGCAGATTGCCAAGCCGCGCAAGCTGATCAAAGGTACGACGTTTCCAAGTCTCCAGATGTAGCCACGAATTCGTGCTGACGCTGGTCGCTTGATCAAACTATGCATCAGGAGTGTACACTTTCGGGCAGCCCAAGGTGGGCAACGATCAGTTCGCGTACGAGCTGCGTCTGCATTCGGCGGGCACGGTGTTCTTCCGCCTGACCAACAACAACGACCTGGTGCCGTTTGTGCCACGAAGGCTCTACGTGCACTGCGGGACGCGCATCTTCTTTAGCGAAGCAGGCCACATCGTGCAGGGCGACGAGGCCGCCCGCCCGGCGCGCGAGTTCTGGCGGGAGAACAACCACGGGCGCATGTTCAAGCGCAAGCGACAGGGCTTCCGTGACCACCTGGTCAAGTCCTACGTGGCCTTCCTTCGAGAGCACTACCGCATCAACGAGGCCATCCTCATGTCGCCGCTCCGCAAGGATATGTCTCTGCTACGCTTCCACGACATGGAGCGAGCGAAGCTGTCGTGCGAGGAGATGCGCAAGCTGGTGAGCTACGATTCGGTGATCGAGGGCCTCAAGCACATGACCGTGTCTGACCTCATGGACACCAAGTCTCTCGCCATGACCGCCAAGCAGAGAAAGAAGGAGGCTCAGACCCTGGGACGCAAGTGGCTGCGCGAGCAACTGTGGGAGAAGCTCAAGGACAACGAAGACCAGCAGATCTGCAAGATGTACAAGCTCCTCAAGGGCGAGGTCGAGAAGAAGAAGGCCAAGTTCCGAGGGGACTCTATGAAGTTCCACACCACCGCCGCCGACGGTACGGGAGATCCCGCGCCCGACAGCAAGGAGAAGCAGAAGGATGGCCCCATGGGCGCCATCTTCGCCTCCTTTGCCTCCTTCAAGGACGCCTTCCGTCCTAACACAACATAAAGCAAGCAGATCTGCCTCTTGCATCCTTCATCTCTGCGGCCAAGCCAAGGAAAAAAAAAAACATTGTTGTTTGATTGATGTTGCCGTTCGCACTTAGTGGGCGGTTGGCACGCCGTCGGTGTGCGGGTGCTTGCCGACGACGGCCAGCTGCGCAAGGAGTCGGGCAGCCAGTCGGGCCGTCTGCGCGGCCGATTGTTCGAGGCGGGCAGGCTCATCGGCAGTATCCACTTCCAGCGATCCACTCACCAGAGACAGTGCGCCCACCTTCATTCCTACATGCCTCGCTACAACCACCTGCGACACCATGCCTGCTCGTGTGTGTGTGTGTGTGTGTGTGTGAGGACAACTGTGCGTTGAGTCAAACGCCGATATCACGTGAAGAGCGTACCGGTGGTGATAACATCGGCACCGCCAAGCTGCGCGAGACGCGAATCGAGCGGCGATTGATAAATAGGTCCCACGAAAAGTCCCACCACTGCCCTCTTGACCTCGATGCCCTCGGCCTATGGATTAGATGTACGTCAGCCAAAGGCTATGGTTTCCTAAAGCAAACCGTCGTAGGGCATGAATTAGATGGAGGACCTTAGCGACGTCTTCGGCCACGACCCGGATGGCAAAGTCGTAGGCGTTGCTCATGTCCGGAAAGCGCACACCCCACCTGTTTCCAGCACACGACATGACGCAAAGTGGTGAGTATCTTTCCCTTCTTCAGAAGGAGATCAAGGGAGGGAGGAGCTTTACCGGTCGTCATTGGGACCGAAGAGCGGATTGCGCCCCGAGAAGTTGACGTGATCGTTGACAATCAGAATATCGCCGGGACCGCCAAACTTGCTGGTGCAGGCCGCACTCCGACCGACGAGTACCACGCGAGCCACGCCCACCGCATGCAGCAACTTGACGCGCGCACATGCAAGAGTGAGCAGAAGGGTTCCAGAATTGGGTGAGGGTCTAAGTACCCGCATGGGCAGGGTGATCTCAGCAAAGGGACGGCCTTCGGCCACATAGTGGATACCCTTGAACACCAACACCGGCGCGTCACCGTCCTTCAGTTGGCCAAGGAAGAGTTGGACCTGCACGCATCACCGGTCGATCAGCCCAGTCAAAAACGTGCGCATGAGCAGTGACAGTAAACGTCATGGGCGTAAGTGAGGCGGACATACTCCCGAAGGCATGTGCGGGATATCCGCGATCTCCTTCATCTGCGCAAAGTGCTGCGTGAAAGGCTGAAACAGGGCGTCGTCCTCCACGATCAACGCCAAGCCAGTCTTATCCCCCTGCATGTTACACACGTGCAACACAAACCGCGTACGCACAATCTCCATGAGATTCTTGAGGGAGAGAGAGAGAGAGAGTATGGGTGTCTATGTGTGACGAGCAGGAGGGCACACGAACCGACATGGCAGCAAGGACGTGGTCAGTCGCGGCTTGGATGTGTTCGTACACGCCTTGGTTGACCGGACGCGCAAGATGAGGCGTCACCTACCACGCATTGCTAGTGAGACCATCGCGATCTCGTGTGTTTATGTCATACGAGTGCAGTGGGCGTTACCTGTTGCTCCCTGTAGATGCTGGCCGGCAAATCAGCGGCCTCCCGCTGGGGCTGCGCCGGCGAAGGGGGGTGCGCGGACAACAGAGACTCGATGACCTTGCTCATGTGCACCTTGCCCACTGCACAGTGTGCACAGCAGTTGTTTTAGCTGCGGGCGAACAGAATCCATTTCCCAAAATACGTACGAGTGCCCTTGCTGAGCACGGCAGGCTGCGCCAGACCAAGCACGTTGATGCCATTGGAGCGAGACGCATACACGAGCCCACTGTATACATGTGTGCACGCATGCGTACGTGGTGAGGTGCAGTCACAACATACAAATAATCTACACTATCAACAATAGCTGCTCCGTACAGTGAAGCAGTGCCGACGAGCGGGCAGCCGATCTTGTGGGCGATGGCAGCTTCAGCATTGCTGGGGAGCGAGGGTCCCTGGAAGGCCATGTACGAGGCCGGACCCGCCTTTACGCCCTGATCACCAAACGCCTTGGCCACACCATCCTGAAGCCTACAAAGCGTGCGCAACGTGAGGTTAGGTTAGCCTTGCCGAGGATCGAGCAGCAATCATGCGAAGAGGAAGCAGGCGCAGGGGCCTCGTACGATTGTGCGTTGAAGAGGCGAAGGTGCTGAATAGGTCGCAGCGGGTTGTTTTGGGTCCACGGATGGATGGACGTAAAATCGAGCGCGTCCACCAGCACTGCCACATCTTCCACCTTGGCTTCGGTATCGCGTTGTTCTGTGTGTCGTACGACACGTGATCAGATTGCGGTGCACCACGGTGAGATGCTTCATCCAGGTGGAGAGGAGAAGTGCATACCAGCGATGAGGGTATGGATAAGCGTGGTTACGCCGAGCACGCGGAGGAGACGCGCGACAAAGACCGATTCCTCGCAAGAGAGTCCCTCCAAGGCGTTCTTGTGCAGCACCACAACCCGCTGACCGTTGGCCAGTGTGCCCACCACGACCTCACCAAGCCGTGCTGTAGAAAACACGTCAGAATCGTAAAGCGGTTGAAGGGGAGGCGAAGAGCACAGAAACGTACAGGTGGGGCTGACAGAGGGGAAGTGAGGGATATCCCGGTAGGGGATGACGCGGGAGTCCTTGAGTCGCTTGACAAGACCCGCGCCGTGACTCGGCGCGAAGTAGAGGCCCACATCCGCCAACGAGCCTTCACCTACTCCAACAATAACAAGGGCGCAGAGAGACACGGGAGCAGAGACGCACAGCGGTCAGCTGCCAATTACAACTTATCCGGATGGGCACGCACGTACCCTTGCTGATGACGTAGTCGGCGGCGGCGTTGATTTGGGCGCCAGTGGCAGGGCCGACGGTGGCCTGCGGGAGAGAGGCAGTGAAGGTGGACTCAGGGTCCTCGTGCTTTCGCGGCAGGAAGGTGGCGTTGTAGGTGCTCTCGGGCTGGATTTCGGACTTGATGTCGCGAATGAACTCTTGCATGAAGTTGACAAAGCCCGGTCCGGCCACATCAGCCACCATTTGCACCTGAAGAAGGGCACACACACGACACACACCAGTCAGCAAGAGACGGTAACGTGGAAGAGGGAAGGCCTGAGCTATACGTGAGAATGGGTGATGGTCTCGGCAGCCATGCCGGCAGCGAGATTGGTGATAAGGGACATGGCGAACACCTCCATTCCCACGCTGCGAGCCGCAACCACCTCCGGGATAGTGCTCATGCCAAACGCGCTGCCGCCTACAGACACGCGACACGTGTGCATAGGCATCGGTCAGTTTATGATCGGCGCCGGTGAGGGACATACTAGAGGTACCCAGGGCACGGCCCGACTGAACTTCGGCCGGCGTTTCGTAGCACGGACCGCACACACTGACGTAGACGCCTTGCCACAGCTTGAGCTTAAGCTTCTCTGCCGTGCTCAGCGCCTTCTCTCGGAGGCGAGGGCTGATAGCCATTACGAGTGTCGCAGAAGCACCACCAAGCACGCAACGTTGAGGGTGAGAATCTGCTGTGGCCACCAACTGCCACACACGTGTGTGGCTCACGTTACCTGTAGAGCGTGGATAGATCCGGCCTACGCACGCCCAGCGTTCGATCCTCAAACGTCTCTGTGGTGTGAGTGAGTTAATAGCGGCACTGGTGACGACGGTGACGTCAAGGTGTGATCGTACCAGCGAGAGGATTGCGGTGGAACAGGTTGATGTGATCGGTGATCACCATCAAGCAGCCGGGCACCATTCCTTCGCCGCACCCGCCCGAGGCGTTGGTGGCGATGAGGATCTGGCAGCCAAGGGCCTTCATCAAACGCGCCGTGAAGGTCAACAGATACATGTTCTTGCCCTCGTACGCGTGGGATCGCCCGGCCAAGCAGAAGATCTGAGTGCGTGCGTGCGTGCAAGCGAGGTTAAACACGGAGCGGGAATAAGAGACACACACTGATGCTAGCTCGGAGGAACGCACCTTGAGTCCGCCGATCTTGCCCGAGGCCAGCCGACCAAAGTGTCCCTGCAGCGGCCAACAACAACATCGAGCGACGACGGTGTAAGGAACACGAGGCCGCAGAAACAACCACTTGTTGGCGGTGGACAACTAGACGTACCTTGACGGTGGTGGTGGGCATGTGGGGGATTTCAGCATAGGACAAGTCCTTGCGGTCTTCCAGGACGTCGATGAAGCCGTTCAGGCCGCTGCCCAGAACGAGGGCCACCTCAGCCTCGCCCAGCACTCCGCGGACAAAGTCAGCCGCTTCGCGCACTTCGTCGCCAAACCGTTGCGTCTGTGCGCCACGACCGGACACGGCCACATCCAACAAAATCGCGATCACGTGAGATGACAACCACAAATATACAAATAAATAAATTAATATCAGTTTTTACAAAAATGAGGCTTTATTGAGAGACGAGCGGGAGCTGAACTAGCGGGGGGGGGAAGGAAAGAGTGAGACGACCCCGCTTGGGGCAAAGGGCAATTTGGGCTATGCCATAAGATTAATAATGAAAGAAATCCGGTGATTTTGATTTTAATAAAATAAACACTGAAATATTTCTGTGAGGGGTGACGAAGAGGAAATCGAATTCTCCCGTACATCATACGGAGCGTCGGAGGAAGCGTGCTGCGTGGTCATGGTACAAGAAGAAGGGAAGAAGTGAAGAAGACCGGCCGGGTGAGGGAGTGCGATTGCTAAAGATCGAAAACAGCAGAACACTCACTGCACGTCTTTTTTTGACTGCAAAGGCGGGACGTATCACGCAATCTCCGGAATGTCCTGCTGTGCCATCAACACATAACAAGAATTCCAGCCACCGTTGTCTTTGGTTGCCTGTGGCCCCGGTGATCCCACGACAATCGGCGAGACGCCGTGCGTGCGTTTTCTGGTGG
>CDFA01020758.1:0-10018 GCA_000826305.1 Acanthamoeba healyi
AGACATGCCTCGAGACCCAGCTATCGGGAATCCATGTGGGCCTGTTCTTTGCCGCTTCACTTTCCGCACTCTCCGCCATCCTCCTCTCGCACTTCTACAACAAGACCGAAGCTTTGACTTGGTCTTCACGCCACCGGAGACGAAACTAAACTCAAACGTGATAGGGCAAACAAGGTCGATTCTTTGTGATTGTAGCCAACCTGAACACATGTTCCTGTGTCCGCGTTCGCGTTCCTCTCACAGCGAAGGACCTCAGCTGGTCTGGGCGGCGGCGTCGGCTGACGCTGGTGGCGGCATCGGAAATGAGCTGACCGCGGTCTGCACCCGCTGGCGCTGCTCCTCCATGCCCGCCGGGGGCTCGGTGCCCGACGTGCCAATGCTGGCGCACATGACCCGCATGCCCTGGAAGAACTCGCTCACGATGGCACGGATGTCTGCAGACAACGACCGGCAGGGTGTCAGTCACACAGACCATGACTATGCTGATGACGATGAACGGGACGCACCGGAGAGTTCTACAGCGGCATAAGCCTCGTAGATGTCCTCAGCGCAGCTCAGGTTCATCTTGTCTCGCGGGAAGATGCCATCGGGCAACTGCATGTACTCCATCAGGCTCATCCAGAAGGTGGGGCCCTTCATCGCCGTGATCAGCCATTCTGCACTCGCAACGAGACGTATGTGTGCCACGTCAGTAACATCATCCTCGCGAGCTGTACGCATTGCGATGGGCCAATTGAGGAAGGCTCGGTACCGAGGTAGGGGACCTTGGCCTCCTCGAGCTCCTGCTGTGTGATGTTGCCGTGCTTGAAGTCATACAATACGCGCAGCGCTTCCTCGATGGTGAGAGCGATGGAGTCGGGGAAAGGCGTGAGGGTCACGTGGAGAGTGCCCGAGTCGTAGAGATCCGGCATTCTCAGGGAAGCCGAAACCTGCAGCGGTGCATTTCATTAGCCTTAGTGTGTGTGTGTGTGTGTGTGCGGCAGTAGATGCGTACGTTGTAGAGCAAACCCTTTCGTTCGCGCACAACCGAGAACAGACGATTGCTCAATATCTGCGCACAGAGAAGAGTCGTGTCAAAAGCCTTTGCAGTGCGATGAAAACGTCGGTAGCTCGTACCTCCACCATGAGATTGGCCACGCGGCTCTTCCACAGAGGATGCTGCTTCACGCGCTGTTGCACGGCCGAAGCGGGCGACGCGTTCTCAGTATCCATTGCCGTTTCGCCATTGACGAGGGCATCGGATGGCGGAGCTGTGAACTTGGTATAGCCCCAGCGGTTCATCACAGGGAAGCACAGATAGACAATCGCACGTCGCTCTTCGTCCTCGGAGAGGTGCTGCCACTTGACCCGCGCCTCGTCGGTGAAGTTGATCTTGCTCGGGAACTCCTTCTTGATCAGCGACAGCACGAAGTTCTCGCTCTCGCCGCTCGTGGCGGGCAAGGCGAGGTGAGCCGAGAAGGGGTTGACAGGCGGTGGTACGATGGAAAGCTCCGCAGCACCAGGCAGCGGAGAGAACGAAGTCCGACGCGGGATGGTGCCTAAGTACTTGAGCAAAAGGTCTTCGACGTCCTGGAGGCAATCGAAATGGCCAGCCAGAGAAACCTCCACGTTTTGCATGTCGAGCAGCTGATGAGAGAGCAGCCATCGTGCTGTTGCCAACGGAGCACAGGCGCACAACAGGTTGAACAGAGGTCAGTGAACAGATCCAACAGCCAATGAAGCAACCGAAACGAATCTGCGTACCGCGTTCGCCAGAAGCATTACGCAGATCGGAGGCGCTGGGCTGGGCGAAGCGCCAGTCGGTTGGCTGGTACAGGGTGGCGGAGAGATTGTCGGCGGCGATGTTGTCGATCTCCTTCTCCTCTCCCTCACGACAGCTCGCAGCGTGGGTGCGGATACGCTTCCACGCCCTGAAAGAAGCAGGTGAGTGTTGGTCACTCGGCGTGCCGCCTGCCTTTGAAGTCTAGGATGACGTACTTTTCGTCCCATCGTGGCTCAGTAAGGAGCACGTGAACGAGCTGCAGCGCTTTGCTGATGCCGTTATGAGACACCGACGTGCTGAGGTGCAGGCATGTAGTTTCGAGATTGGCTTCCGCGCTTGCCTACATTGTAATAAGGGAAGCTGAGCAAGGCGACATCAAGCGCAGACACGCGTACGCGAAGAGGACAGAGGCATACCTCGACACCCCATCGGCCACACCAAGCGACAACAACCTCCGAGGAATGTGGGCCAGCACCACTGTACATCAAGCGAAGGTGTTAGCACTCTAATCTGGCAAGGTCAAGCAACGTGCATAGACGTATGTACCTCTGTTGCATGGTATCGAGGCCGAGCTGCGTGAGCCCCGCGTCTTCCCGTGATCGCTCGCAGAGCTGGCCTCCCACGCTCGTGATGCGGATGGCGCACCGCTTTTGAAAGTAGGCAGAGTACAGGTAGTTGACGCGTATGCCGTTGCTCAGCTCGAGCATCACGATCCCACTCGGCTTGTGGATAAGCCTGGGCGTCGTGTCCGGCTCTGCCTTTCGCCTCTTCCTCCTAGCTTCGTCAGCCTTGGGTTGAGCCTCGGTTTCATCCTCCTCCTCCTCTTCGTCGTCATCATCCTCTTCGTCATCCTCATCCTCGCTACCGTCGTCATCGTCCTCTTCATCCATATCGCCATCTTCCTCGTCGTCATCCTCGCTTTCCTCACGTGCCTTCTTGACCCGCTTCTCGGTCTCCATGCAATTCGGTTCGCTCTGCTCCTGGGCGCTGTCGATCTGCTTCTGCAGCTCGTCCAAGGTATCCCGCTTCGTGGGGTCGTATGTGACCGGCACCCACGTCGGTTTGAGCTGCTCGAGCTTCTTCTGGATCACATCGTCGGCGATCAGGTCCTGTGGTACCTCAATATCCTTTGGTGCCTCCACTCCTGCTCACACTCGGTCAGCAGCGGCACTCCACGAATCATCAGGAGAGGCAGAGGCTACAGACGTACCCTCCATAGACCCTTCGATCACCTGGCGGATCTCGTCTTTCGTGACATGGAAGGGCAGCTTCTTTCGCTCAGGTTGGCCGTCCTTCTCCAGCTTCTGCTTCTCCTTGACCTCCTTCTCCACAAGCTGCGCCGTTCGCGAGTGAATGAACTTGTGCTGATGCTTGGCCTGGCACCCCTCTGGCGTACTCTCATCCTCATCCTCATCCTCATCCTCCTCGTCGTCCTCTTCATCTCCGTCCTCGTCGTCTTCTTCGTCCCCATCTTCCTCGTCCATGTCCTCTTCGTCCTCGTCCTCATCATCGTCCTCGTCCTTACCAGCCTTGGCCTTGGCCTGTGGGGCCTCCTCGTCTGGAGAGTAGAGGCTAGGGCACGTCACAAAGACGGATATGCCGCGTGACTTCTCGATGATCTCCAGCGAACTGCTAAAATCGGCTGGCGCGCTGGCATCCTTCTCCGCCGTCTCCTCCGAGGCCATGATGTCCTCATTGCGGAGAACGTTCGCCACGCGCAGTGTCTGGCAAAACGTCTGCCTGGCCAAGTGGTTCACCTCGGCCAACGATATGGTCGGTGCCAGCCGTCGCACCAGCTCATAGTCGTCCTTGGGACTGATCAGCACGCTCTCTGTGAAGTGAAGTAGTGGACGCGGTTAGACCGGAGACGACGATGCTGACGGTGGTGATGAGAGATACCGAGGAGAGTGTCATCGACGAGATCCTCAATGAGGTCGGACGATTTGAGGGTGTCCTGTCCCTCGGCGTCTTGGTGAGCCTCCTTGATCAGAGCCGCCATGTAGCGCTCGAGCTCGTGGGAAGTGACACCGTACTTGGCCATGCGTACCATCTCCTGCACTCCGCACTGAGGATGAAAGGGGTGAGTGATGAGAAGGCCACAACATTGTTGAGACTTGTAGAATCTTGTAAAGGTAGACTACCTTGATAGCCTCCTTCCACGTGGTGGGTCGAGCGAACATGCACATGCTTGACACCGAGCAGTTGTCACTGTGTGAGTTGAAGAAGCTCCACTCGATCGAAGTGAACACGGGCGCTTCGTAGGTCTGCTCGAGGGCGTAGATGCGGGCCTCGAGTGTGCTCACTGATCGCGCGACACAACGCAATCAGTCGATCAGCACTCGCTTCGATCGTGGTCGAGTGCTGATGGGACACGTACTAAGGACGTAGCAGATGACCTCCGTGCGCATGTCCCGTACGGTGCGTTGGTTGGTGAGAGGGAAGAGATGGTTGATGGTAAGCGAAAACTGATGGAGCAGCTCGTGCTGGAAGATGCTCATTCTCTCTTTTGGCGGCTCGAAGGAAGGAGTGGGCTGTTGTCGGAAGAGAACATGCACCAAAAACGCGGGGTCAGTGTGGGCACTTAACACCACATTCTCACAGAGACTCACTGGCGCGACATTACCTCGGGCACTTTCGGTGTCTCTCCCTCGCTCATCTCCTTGCCAAACAGGCTTTCGATGTGGTTCCGCACTTGAGCTTCATCGACATCACCTGTGCTCAAGCGCCACACACAAGAGGTTGATGGAGGTTCCCCTGTAACTACCAGGCCCTGCGCCTCAAGAGAATGTCGACGTACCCACAATATAGAGCGTCATTAGGTCTGGCCTGTACCACTTGCGATAGAACCGACGAAGGTCCTCGGGGCCCCACTTCTTGATCTGCTCCACCAGACCGATGGGGAAGCGCCTGAAACATTAGTTGCGGTAAGTCAGCCGACTGCACTGTAACTACATGCTAGCCAACTACAGAGTCTTGCCAGAGGTGACTTACTTGGACAGCAGGTTGTCGGCATGGATCTGCTGGTACTCCTGGTACTCCACACGGTAGCCGATCGAGTTCGAGATTTGAGCCTGTACCATGGCGTGGTGGTGTTAGGCATGAGACCGGGGCCACGCGCTCAGCCGAGCCAGGCGACCACTACACAGATCGGGATTCAAACCTCTGATAGAATTGGGCCGCGCTCGCTGTCAACGGCCTCCTTGGGGAAGAGGGCCTTGAAGGCGAGCTGATGCAGCGCGAAGAGGACCTTGAAGACGTTGTCCTCCGCTGCAGCATCCGCGCCCTCCTTCTTCTCGGCGCCTTGGCTTTGAGTGTGCGTGGGCGCGTGGAAGGTGTAGACGGTGCTCCGGAAGTCGGTGTAGGCGTTGGTGTCGCCACCGAACGACATACTACAATGTACGCACACGTTAGTCAAACCGATCTCAACACGCAAGGGCGGTGCTTACCCCCATGTGGCAAACAGCTTGCGCATGGTCTCCGCATCCGGGTACGCCTCAGTGCCTGTTGCGCTTCGTGGTGAGTCTCACCCGACGAAGTCACGGAGACGCACCACGGGCCTCAATAGAGCGTACCCATGAACACCAGGTGCTCGACGTAGTGAGCGATGCCCTGTTGGTCCTCCTCCTCGGCCAAGGAGCCCACGTGCACACGCAGGTAGGCGTCGAACGTGTTAGGCGGAGTCTAGTTTCATCAACGAAACGGAAACAAAACGAAAAATCAAGTTAATTCAATGCAGCTGCCCCCGTCCAAGCACTCTCCCTGAGGGACGCGACAGCGCACCGTGTTTGGCTGTATGTAGTAACGCAGGCCATTGGACAGGGTTCCGGTCTTGATTCGATCCCAGTGCGGCAGGATGTTGTCGAGATTGGACACGATTTCGTCGTAGGGCAGCGCTGAAGTGGCTGCATTCCCCTTGCTGCTCGCGACACGGAGGTCGCCCAGCTTGGACAGCAGACCCGCCGGGCTCTGCCTCTGCTGCGCCTCCATCTCTACTCTTCTCTACGTCAAGTGTTGAAAACAGTTTACACATCATTCATAAATTCCGCCATAATTCTGCTTTGTCGACTTTTTGGTTTCGTAAATATTTCGTCCTTTTTTCTGATTTGCTGACTGCAGAGAAAGAATGTGTAGCACGCAGGGTGACTCTAATGCACATGTATGTAACAAAAATATGGCGAGAGGGACGAAGGTTTGGATCCCTCCTTAGCCGAGATGCTTGAGGACGGCCTGGATCTTGTCCTCGAGCTCTTCGGTCCTCTGCTTCCACGTGTTGATCTCGCGCAGAAGATCCTTCAGCTGCGTCTTGTCGACCTTCTGTTCGGCTGCGAGCTCACTCCTCAGCTCCTTGATCGTCTTCTCGGCTTTCTGTTGTTGTAGCCGCCCAAAGCGTGCGCGCATGTAAGAGGGAGATGCTCCTACGAGTTGCGCTGCATTCACATCGATGAGGCTGTACCTTGTTCTTTTTGCGTTCCTCCAGCAGCTGTCGCTTGAGTTGCGACACTTCGGGCTCCGCCTCCCTTGGTGATGTGTTGCTGCAGCGGATGGAGCGGGCGTGAGCTACTAACCACAGGGCAGCAACAGCAGGCTGAGGGAAAACGCACTGTTTGAGGACGCTCTGTCTCTTCTTCTTTTCCGCATTGAGCTTCGCCTTCTTCTTGTCGTTCTCGAGCGGCTGAATGAGCCTCTCCATGGTAATGCCGCCGATGCCCTTGCGCTCGATGATCGAGCCTTTGAGCACGTGGCCGGCCTTGATGGTGTCGAGCGAGCGCGGCGCCGACTTGTCGACCTGTTCTCGAGGGAAACAACAAATGTTGTGCACGTTGATGAGAAACGAATGGTCGATCGACAGGTGGGGGGGATCGATCTGTACCTCCAGTATTGATGTCTTGCGGACTGGCTCCTCTCTCTCCTCTTCCTCATCGCTATCGCTCGGTGCGAACGAACCGTACGAGTCTGAGCAGAAGGTCTGCATGGAGATCTCGCTTTCCTTGCGTATGAGCGGTTCCTGGGGTCGCTCGAGCGAGGATTCAAGAGAGGAGGTCTTGGCTTCGTCCTCGTCGGCATCACTCTTGTCGCCACTGACGATGTTGGCCATGATCTCCTTGGCATTAAGCGTCAACGCCTTGACCATGAACGGATGCTGCACCCCCAAAACAAACGCGAGTTTAGTGTTTGAACTCGCGCGTCGTGATGAGTGCAGGTTTGAACGCTTACCTGGAGCAGATCCTTTGCTGCAGGTCTGTCCGAAGGCTCCTTCTTTAGGCACGTCGCAACGAAGCTGTTGAATTCGTCCGACCACTTGGCTTTGTCCTTCAGCGTCGCAGGCTCCTCGGAGGCGATAAGGTACATTGCCTGTCATCAGTAAGAAGAGGAGAGGAATAACGGAAGGCAGTTGAGAGTTAGAAAACCGCGGCTTGGATCAGGCAATTAATGCTTTGTAGCGGTACCCGCATAAAGTGTTCCTCGTAGTAGGGAGGAGTGCCCTCGGCGCACTCGATGGCGGTGATTCCCAGAGACCAAATGTCGGCCTATGCTCACAAGGCGGGTGAGATGGAAGTGACGATGGTGAAGAATGTGGTACAACAGAGCAGCGGCGTACTCGAGAGTCGTAGATCTCGCCGGATAGAACCTCGGGTGCCATGAACAGCGGAGTGCCGATCACCGTCTTGGCCTTGGACAGCGCTCCTCCGATCTGAGAGGACACTCCGAAATCGGCTGTAGATCGATGGGAAGAGAGGACGTTGAGACTTATTCACACCACAGCTAAGGCGTCAAGTCGTACCTATCTTGGCCATGCCTTGCTCGTGAACCAGAATATTGGCAGCCTGATGGTCGGTGATACACCAGAGCCATCAGTATTAGATAAGAAGACCTTTGATTCGCACAAGAGGAGGAAAAAGTAAACCTTGATGTCTCTGTGAATAACGTGTTGGTCGTGGAGATACGCCAGTCCTCGCACGACATTGAGCATGATGACCGCGATCTGTGAATGCGTTTACGGTTGGGTCAGTCTGTCAGGCCAGTCAACGAACGGTGGGTCGGTGATGCATGCGATGTACCTCGTTCTCCTCCAAGGTTCGAGGCTTACGAGCCTTGAGGATGTCTTGCACTGATCCCGCCCCACAGAAGTCCATCAAAATCTGCACATCACACAAAGGTAAGGAACGAAGCCAAGGGAGTGAGCGAGTGCAGTGCTCAAAAGGCGTCGAACCCAAAGGCAATCGTCGGTGAAGCAGCAGCCAAAGCACTGCACGATGCAATCGTGGGAGCACTTCTTGAGGATGTTGATCTCCTTCTTCATGTCCTCCTGCGTGTTCTCGTTCTGCACCTGCGGGATGATCTTCACCGCCACCACGAAGCCGCTCTCCTTGTGTGTCGCCCTATGTACCGTGCCGTACGCCCTACAACCGCCGCAAACAAAAAAATATAAAATAAATATAAAATAAATATAAAATAATAAATTGCAATCGAACGTACCCCTCGCCCAGCTGTTCGTGGAGGGTGAAGGCATCTTCGGGGCTCTCTGACCATTCGAGCTCGCTGTTGATGTGCGTGCGTTGCTCGAAATTGGTGGGGCCGCTGATGGTGAACGCGGGCCCCTTGTTGCTCCCCTTTTTCTTCAGCTTCTTGCCGAATCCCTTGAGCCCCTTCTTGATTCCAGACGATCCCGTCGACGAGGCAGCGGAGCCCGCCTCGCTCGACGACGATTTGAGGATGAGGTTGCCGGTCGATTTGCCTCGTTCACCGTTCGACATGGCCGTGAGTAGGTTCTGACGTGTATCCGCCATTTTAGCAAACGCCTTTTGATTGAGCGAATCTCTATCTATATCTTCCCCCTCTGCTTCTATCTTGCTTCTTCTACACAGACGTCAAGTTTTGGAGGATGAGTACCTCAGCTTGGGTCACGACGGACGCCGATCGATGCTTGCAATTTCGGCCTTGGGTTGGCCTAGCACTCGAGATTAGGGTAGAGACGCAAAGAGCGATAAGGACACGCAGCGTCCACACTGGTGAACCAAAAGGCGTCAACGGCGGTAAACTCAATCGCGAAGAGGCCAAACGCGCAGTTGCTGTGGCACGATCGGATGCCGTCAGGTGCCAAGGAGACACAGGCCTTTTCCTGAGGTCGCGCAACTCCTGCAGGCCGCAGTGAGAGGCCAGGGTGCGTCAAGGGAGGAGGTGTTTATCGTCGTCTTCTCGATGTGTGACGCTTGGAGGTTGGTCAACGTGGAGCAGGCGGAAGGTGAGGCTGATCCTCGGTCCGCAGGGCTCAGACGCGCGCGGCAGCGAGTGGCGGTACCGCTCCTGCGTGCTGCCCTTCATCAGCAGCAGACTGCCTTCTTCCAGCACAACCTACGCGAGCAAAGAGAAAGAGAAGAGGTCAGCATGGCTTGCCTTCACCCACGGCTCAAGCTCGCCCTCGTGCGTGATACCTGTGAGATACGCTTTGTCTTGTCGTGCCGCAGGCAGAAGCGACGAGGAGCGCCCAGCGACACCGTCGCAATCGTAGATCGTTTGACGATGACTT
The DNA here is from genome assembly GCA_000826305.1 of Acanthamoeba healyi. Lineage (NCBI taxonomy): Eukaryota > Discosea > Longamoebia > Acanthamoebidae > Acanthamoeba > Acanthamoeba healyi. Next base: position 9,291 of record CDFA01020758.1, read on the forward strand.
CCTCTTTGTCTTGGTGCCTGGAGTGGGAAGAACGGCGAGTGAGTCCCTGTGCCTTGTGACAATCACGATGAAAGGGAGGGATGGCCATACCAGCCGATGTACTCGTGCTGATTGTCGTACAAGTTGCAGAACACGAAGTTGAATCTCTGTTGAGCGACAGCTTCAACCTCGGCTTTCAGCTCAGCCATGAACTGCGGCCAGCCCTTACCCTCACGGCTGATGTTGGTGTAGCTGTACCGTGTTCCTGCATGCATGAGGTAACAGTCACTGGTGTGTGTGGCAGACCGCTGCGTGGACTCTGACACGAACCTACATCGCCAAACGTGCACACTCTTCGTGGTGTCACGAGTGTGTCGTCACCAGGAGCGCTCTCTGCGCTTGATGCCTGCCTTGGCAGAGCGAGCTCGGTAGTCCGCACTCCACCCCCGCCCCGTGCCAGTGCGTTTGCCCTTGCGCGGATGGAGTAGGGCTGAAGGCGATCGCGCTCCCACTCCACTCCGGCGGCAGAGGTATCACCAGTGCCGCTGGTGGTGGGCAAAAGCGCAGCCAGCAAGAGCTGGCTTCGGTCTCGTGCAAGGAACGCCCTGCGGTACTCCACCAGCGTCTCGGAGCCGTCAGCGAGCAACACCTCCGCAGGGCATGCCGACGTGCCGAATAAGCAGTGACTCCCTCTAGCACCGTTCAGCGTTGCACTGAAGATGCAGCGACGAGACGAGGAGGCAACGTTC
>CDFA01020760.1:0-12447 GCA_000826305.1 Acanthamoeba healyi
AAAAGGAAAATAAAATAAATAATTGTGCAAGGAGAGAAAAAGGCAACACATTGCGCTTCGTTCTTTGGAGAACAGGAGGACCGCTTGCTGGAGAGGGAGGCGAGATGAGGCTGCTGGTGACGTTGGCGCTACTGATCATCATGGTGCTGTCGACGCTCACGAGCATGACCATCCTGTTCCACTTCAAGAACGTCGAGGAGGGCCAGGACTACTCGACCTACACGTACGAGGAGGAATTGAAGGGCAAGGGGCGATTGCTGAGCGCGCTCTGCCTCCTCATCGTGACGAGCCCCTTCATGCTGATGGGCATCAACCAGCTCAGCAAGAGCCACCAAGCTGGCCTCCACCCAGCTAGCTCGACGCAGCAAGAGGAATCTTCGCCCGCCAAGATCAAAGCGGAAAATGTCGGGCTGATGACGCTCCTCTTCGGCCTGCCCTTCTTTGCCACCAACGTGATCCTCTGCTTCACCGCGAATCTCGTCGTCCTCATCCTCACCTTCATACTCTCGTGGTGGGGCACATGGATTTGGTTCGGCGATCGCCTTCGAGCCAAGCTCGCCGCCGAATGAGCCCCAGCATCACAACTTGGACGCCATCGATGGCGCACACGAGGTAGAGCCCTGGCCTCCTAGAGGAGAGGCGAGCGGGAAGCACGCAGATCCCACCCTCCATCCAATTCCTCAATTGTATTTATTTTTCCTGCGATTTGTACAGCATGCAAACTTTGTAAATGAACAGATTGTCCATGCAATTGGAGCGACTCGACTTTCCATGCGCTCTAAGCGCTCAGGGAAGGGGGGTGCGCGCAATCGCGCAACTGCACGCCGCGAGCAGAGCGCACGATAATCGGTAGACAGAGAGCGATGCGCCACCTTGAGCTGGTGCAAGGCAGCTCTACGACTCGATGACGAGCTTGCCGTGGTTGTACAATCGGCTGATGGTAGACTGGCGTCTCACTACCTCGAGCTCGAACCGGGCCTTGTCGAGGCACTTGTCGATCTGCCCCGCATCGCTCAGGTTCGCATTGGCCTTGAATTCATCGCGCACCCTCCGCTGGATGTACTCGCGCATGTTGTAGTCCCTGTACTGCCTGCCGTTCCTCATCAGCTGGCGGTAGACGTTCAGAGCGTGTGAACGAGATGCCATTGCCGAGTCTAGTGCGCGAGTAGCGAGCAGATGTTTTAGATTATCGACTTTTTGTTGATGTTTGTCTTTTCCTCGTTCCTTTCATTTCTGCCCTCTCTTCGAAGAAAACCACCCGCTCGGTCAAGTGGGCTCGAAGAGCGCTTGCTCTGCACCGCGATGCAGGTACCTACCGTGCACGTATGCATGCATACACCTGCTACTCACGCAACTGTGCGGGCGAGGTGCGAGGTAGAGGTTGCGGCTGATGGTGGCCCTTTGTTGCAACTCCCCTCGCTTTTCTCGCCGTGTGTTCCCGAATGCACACCTGACCTCGCGCCCCGCTGGCGCTGCTCGCCCCGCAGTGTGCTTACAGATCCGTACACCGCCCCCGAGCATGTATGCTCGACTGGCCTGCGAGCACGAGCTTACTGATGACCGCGCTTGGCACTTGAAGGCGCACACGCTGTCGCACATGTCATCTCCCGCCAAATTTCGCGCCGTGTAGCGCCCGTATTTTAATTCAATTGATTTATTCATAATCGCAGAAGGAGGATGGTGGAGGTGCTTGTGACTTCCTACTACGTGCACACGGGCGACACGACCCTGGTAGTAGAGGAAGAAGAGGAAGAAGACGACGTCGAGTCGCAGGAGGAGCACCACACGCCCCACGCGAATCCTCAGAACGGGCCGCTACTCGACGGCGAATCGCGACCATTCGCGACAGACAAGCGCAGACGTCCGAGGCGCTACTCGGAGCGCATCAAGGTCAAGATGAGGAACATGGAGAGGTACCAGTACCGCCTGCCCTGCTACCCGGGCCACGCCAGCAGCAGTCCGCCCACCATCCAATTCGGCCCATTGGAGCGCCTGTGGGTGCTGGTGTTTGTCGACATGCTCGCCGTGGGCCTGGTCGTGCCCCTTCTGCCCTACTACGCCCAGAACCTCGGCGCCGACGCCGCGACGTACGGCTACTTGGGATCCCTCTACGGCATCTCTCAGCTCATCGGCAGCCCGCTCAGTACGTGCTCCTCGTCCTCCCGCGTCGCGGGCTCCCTCCTCGCACAGTGTGCAGGCAACGCTCTGACGTTCTACAGAGCAGCAGCTTTCATCGACCACGGACTGACAGTGCACGCTTATCTTCTCGTGGTGCGTGATATGTGCACACGAACAGTGGGCACTATGAGCGATAGGTTTGGTCGGGTGAACATGCTCATCGTGTCGTCCGTGGCTTCGGTGGTGAGCTACGCGATGATAGGCATGGCGGGCTCGCTGTTGATGCTCTTCCTCAGCCGCATCCCGGTGGGCCTGCTCAAGCAGACTATGTCCGTCAGCTACGCCTACGTGTCCGACGTGACCGACGCTACCTCACGAGCCAAGTATCTTGGGTAGAGTGCCATCATGCGCGCGCGCGCTCTCCCCCTCTGTACCCAGCCCTAATCCGCCCCTCTTTGCCGTGTTGGCCGACAGCTACCTGGGCGTCGGGGTCGGCCTGGGATTCATCATCGGACCGCTCTTGGGAGGTTTGTCTGAAGCACCGCTTTCTGTCTCCTTACACACTGCCGCTCGTGCTGACCACTCGAATCCATGTCTGAATCAGGTGTGCTGAGCGAGATCAGCTACACGCTGCCAGCCATCGTGGCGTCGATCATGTTCGTGTTCAACTTCATGTTTGCCTATGTATTCCTCCCCGACGGCTCGGCGATCATGCTCGAAGAGGAGAGAGGGAGGGAGAGGGAGAGTGGCGACGAGGAGACGGACGCGGATGCGGACGTCGAGAAGGCCAAGGAGAGCCATATCGAGGAAGAGCCGGTTGTGTTGACGCAGCCGATCAAGTCTCGGCGAAGGCTGGACGTTAAGGCGTACCTCAGCTGGGTGGCGTGCGTGTTCAAGGACACTTCCGTCTTCTATCTGGTCATCACCAGCTTCGCCTCAGTGATGGTAAGCGTCTCCTCTCGCACCTGATCGACATCATTTCTTCCGCTCCGAGGATGCCAATCGTCTTCGTGCCACACACAGGCGTTCACCACCTACCGAGTGACGTTCCCGATGATCAGCCAGGTGCGGTTTGACATCGACGCTCGAACCAACGGCTTCCTCCTCTCCTACATGGGAGTCCTCTCCGTATTTGTACAGGTCTGTGCGCCCTCCTTCCCGCTCTCGCTGTCACACGCTCTTCATCAACTTGATGTTGTTGTATGTCTCACCACGCTGGCCGTTGCAGGGATCGGCGGTGGGGTACCTTACCAAGCGATTCAGCGAGGCAAGGCTTGTACAGCTCGCATCGTTCGGTCTCGGACTCTCCCTGTGTGCTTGCGCCCTCGCATGCACTTTGCCCATGCTCGTCGCCGCCTTGATACCTCTGGTGGTCAGCAACGGCGTGCTCTCCACATGCATCCTCAGCACCATCACCAAGGTACAGCTGCACGTTTGCTGCCCCTGTAACGCTGGAGATTCCCTGACCATGGCGGCGATTGTGAGAGCAGAAGGTACCAAAGGCCGACCTAGGAGGTGTGATCGGTCTGCTGGGCTCTGTTCAGAGTCTGTGCTTGGCGCTCGGCCCGAGCCTGGGCGGATTGCTCCTCGAGCACGGGTACACACTCAACCTCCAGCGCGCACTCTTGTTGAGGCTTGCGTGCATCGTGATCATAGCGCTGACCTGTTGGCCCTCGCTTTTCCCTTTACTTCGTGTCACAGTGGAGCGGAGGCTCCAGGTTTGTACAGCGGCCTGTGCCTCATGCTCGTCTTCTTCGTTCTCCTGCTCGCTCGCAATCACGGCAGGCACAGCGAGCGAGAATCGCCTGTTCTGAAGCCACTCTTTGACAACAAGAGTGAATGTGCGCTCTACCTCCTCATCGCCTTTATGCTGTGTCCGTGTGTGACATGACAATGGTGTCTCCTTTGCTCACGTCTATCTGCGCAGGTGCGCCCGGGCCGCCACGAAAGATCGCGGAAGGTGAGATCAAGGACTGCTGAGGCCTCTGTTCTCTTGAACCAGCAAGCAAGCCAGCCCCAACCATTTTGACAACAACTGAGTATTTGTACATAAGCGAGGGCGCCGAGAGCCTTTTCCCTGTGTTTGTATGTAGATGACGACGATGATGATACCAGCTGCCACGATTGCAGCAATGTAAGTAAAACGAAGATGAAGACGAAGACGAAGAGCAGAAGGAACACAAGAAGATGAAGAAGAAGTTGACTCGGGAAACCATCCGTGTTACGTGCGCAGAGGAAAGTCTCCGGCTCGGAGTTGTCCGTACTGGCTGATGGACGAGGTTGTGATGAAGAAGGTCCGTAAGGCCAAGGCACAGTTGTGCGCGAAAACGAACGAGCGAACGAGATGGAGGAGGAGCAGAAGGTGCAGATCATGAAGCGGGCTGCGCGGCGGTTGAGGTGCATGGAGGGTCATCTTTCCGCCTCCGTCGGTGCCGGTGAAGGCTGCCTGGACGAGCGCTCGCTCGCGCGGGCCGACGAGGCCCTCCTGTCGCTCACCTACGTCGTGGCCTCGCGGACCGACGAGGCTTCCGCCTCAGCCGCCACCGCCGCCACTGGCAAGACGATCCTCGGGCCGGAGATGGGCGCGTGGGAGGCCCTGGGCGAGCATCTGCGCGTCTACAAGACCGGCGCCAAGATGGTCACCAGCGTCGTCAAGATGGGCATCGATTTCCATGCAGGTTCGCCCCATTTCCAATTAACTTTTCTTTTTTATTATAAATTAAATCCAATTACTAAAAAATGTCAATTAGTAATTTTAAATTTAGTTTATCAATAAAAATAAAATCATATTGCAAACTTGTTTTTATATTTAATTGCATTTTTTGCAGCGATGCGGCGTAAGCCGTACACGCTGGCGGATACGTGGGAGGACGTGGCGCAGCGGTACGTCCAGAACGTGGCGCTGCTCTTCGAGGACCAGACCTACACCTACGGCGAGCTCAACCACGCCGCCAACAGGCACGTCGCACTGCACTTATCCTGCCTCGGCGACGAGCGCGTACGTGCACGAGTGGGCAATCTGACCTTGTTGTGCACTCTTGACGATGGCGATGACGATCAAGGGTGGCGAATTGGGGTCGAGAAGACGCCCAGCTCAAGGCCGGCGACGTGGTGGCCCTGTTCATGCAGAACAGGCCCGAGTTCTTCATCACGTGGCTCGGCCTGGCCAAGGTGATAGCCCTCCACCAGAGCTCTCGCCGTCTGCGCGCGCGTGTGCATGCTGACCGCTAACCGATGGGCGACGTCACACAGGTGGGCGTTACGACAGCGCTGATCAACACCAACTTGAACGGCAAGCCGCTGGAGCACGTTCTCAAGGTCTCTCAGGCGCGCACGCTGATTGTCGGGCCCGAGCAGGTCGGCCACTTGGAGACCATCCAGGGGACGCTCAAGACGAGCGACGAGGGCCCGTGGAGCGTGTGGGTCTATCAGGGACGCGAGGCCACCGCGCCCTCTCCGCTCGTTTGGCATTGGGCCAGGGACATGGACGTGCGGCTCTCCGCCCACGATGAGTACAACACTCCCTCCTCGCTTCGCGAAGGCGTACGTCATCTCCTCTAGCAGTCCTCCACACTCGACTGGCAAAGAGAGAGTCAAGTGATCTGCGTAACGTGGCGCTCACGTACTCTCTGTGTTCAGGTGCGGATGGTGGACCCTCTGTTCCTCATCTACACGTCCGGCACCACCGGCCTGCCCAAGCCGTGCCGGGTGAGTCACAAGAAGGTCTGGAACTACATGCAGTGTTGGTATCGATTCGCCAATCTCACGTCCAGGGACAGGTACGACTGCTTGCGTGTGCGTGTGCGTGTGGTGTGCGTGCGTCTAGTGTTAATGTGCGCATTGTACAGGATCTACGTCACGCTTCCCACGTATCACTCGAATGGCGGCACACTCTCGCTGTCGGCGTGGATGGCAGGCGGAGCCATCGTTCTCAGGCGCAAGTTCTCAGCGTCGGCCTTCTGGGACGATGCTCGCAAATACCGTACGCTTTCCGCATCCTGACGCACCTTTCCCCCCCCTCTCTCGTGTGGTTGCTGACTGCGGTGTGGACAGGTGCCACCGGGTTCATCTACATCGGCGAGCTGTGCCGCTATCTCTACGCTCAGCCGCCCACGCCCAAGGACGACCAGCACTCCATTCGCTTCATGATCGGTACTTCGCCCACCTCACGAACCGCGCACCGACCAAACTGCTGACGGCCTCGTTCTCCATCGGCGTGTGATGGCCAGGCAACGGCCTGCGCGGAGACATCTGGGACGGATTCCGCAAGCGATTCAACATTCAAAGCGTCATCGAGTTCTACGGCGCGACCGAGGGCAACATCGGCCTGCTCAACCTCAACGGCCGTGTAAGTTTCATTCCCTGCAAAGTGTTCTGCCCCACGTGACGATGTGGCTTACGCACGCGGGTGCGGGTGTGTGTGCATGTGTGAAGGCGGGAGCGTGTGGTCAGCTTCCGTACTTCCTGCGGCCAGCGGTGCCGTTCAGGCTTATCAAGTACGACGTAGAGAGCTACTCGCACATTCGCACATCCGACGGTTTCTGCATCGAATGCCCCGTCGGCGAGGTGGGCGAGGGCATCGGCCGCATTGACAACGACCCCAACAAGATCAGCGGTACACTCATACCCACTGCCCTCCCTCCTCTTTGCTACGACGACTCGCGCTGAACTGAGCATGATGGCTATCTCCACCACACGCGCGTTGGGCTGTACAGGCAACTTTGATGGCTACACGGACCCGCAGGCCACGAAGAAGAAGATCCTCACGGACGTGTTCGAGAAGGGCGATCAGTGGTTCCGCACGGGCGATCTGCTAGCCAGGGACTCTCTGGGCTACTTCTACTTTGTCGACCGGTACGGAGTGCTCCCGCCCCTCGTGCCCTTGTGCGTTCGCGATGGGTAGTGTGCGCTCGCGTGTGGCTGACGTCGTTGTGGTTCGCATGTGGCAGCATTGGCGACACGTTCCGATGGAAGGGCGAGAATGTGGCCACGTCGGAGGTGGAGCTGGTCATCAACTCGCTCCCCAACATCGTAGAGGTCACCGTCTACGGCGTGCAGATTCCCGGCAAGGACGGACGTGCCGGTACGTTCACGTGTGCCCTGCGTGCTGTGAACGTGCCCGTGTCTGACTGCTCGCTTCCGGCGATCCAATGCAGGCATGGCCGCCATCGCGCCCACGCCCGGAACGACGCTGGACGTGGCGCAGTACCTCAAGGTGGTCTCGGAGCAGTTGCCCGCCTACGCTCGCCCCGTGTTTGTGCGCGTGATGGGCGAGATCGACACCACGAGCACGTTCAAGCACAACAAGGCGCACCTCGTCAAGCAGGGATTCGACCCCGAGGCCATCCAGGACGCGCTCTACCTCGTGACCTACCCCGGCAAGCACTCGCCCACTGGCAGCTTCACGCGCCTCGACCGCCAGCTGGCCGACGACATCGCCCAAGGCAGACGTGACGTCTAATGGCGATGACGGTTCATTCACTTGACACGTTGGACGTCCAACACGCTAGTGGTGCAACGATCGCAATTAAATCACCAATTTGTTGATCCCTGCCCAACGCCGACGCGACAAAAGTGCTGAAGTACAAGCTTGCTACCCTTGGGGGTAGGGCAGCTCTTTGTCTTATCCCTCGCTCTCCCCTCTCAACCCCTCGCCCACAAATGGCCGCTTCGGTGAGTCACTCTGGGTTCCTCGTCCTGCTGCTCGTCGGCGTCGGTCTTCTTGCTGCGGCCGTCGCGCAGGCCCGCCCCAACTACCGCGGAGTGCCCCTCGGGCCCTGCATCGTTCGTCCCCCCACGTTCCTTCGTTTCGCTTTCGTGCTTTCGCTGTCGCGTTCGTTCTTTGCCTTCTTCGGTCTCGTCGGGTTTAACTCACCCACTACGCCACCGGTTGAACTGGTCGTACGTAAAGACGGGATCGGCGACGCACTACAACGAGTCGTACATGTGGGACCCGAAAAAGGGCGGCACTTGCGGCCTGAACCCCATCAAGTACACCAAGCTCGGCAATGCCGTGGCCGCGTCGGCTGCGCTCTACTACAGGTTCGGCGACGGGCGCGCAAGCGGATGCGGCGTGTGCTACGAAGGTACGTTACGTGCCATGCGTACGGATAGCATGAGGCCTTGTCTTGGTTCACAAGTCTCACATGTACGCTAGTCTACGGAGCCAATGGAGCGAGGAACATCATCGTCGCCGACGTGGACTCGGACGGCGGGACGAACGACCTCAACCTGCTCCGTAGCGGCAACTCGGTCTGGGAGGACATCACCAACAACGCTGGCATGGGCAACGTAGGCGTGACCTACCGACAGGTCACCTGCCCTTCGGTGAACGACCGCAACGGCGGCTCCATGGTATTCCTCCTCGCCTTTTGTGTCCGACATTCACACTCAAACCTGGTCGTGTGCGCGCGCCTCGGTGACCCTGTAGGTGACGGGTAACATCAAGGCTCAGTGGCAAGCTGCCGGGGCCAACAACTTCTATTGGGAGATTCACTTCTGGGACCACATTGGTACCGTTCATCGCCCACCCACTACGACCGATCACGTGCGGTCACGTCACCAACACAATCCCGACGCTGTCTGTGACATGAACAGTGGGTATCAAGAGTATGACGGTCAACAGCAGCCTCCACACTACACCCGTCGCAGTGCCACGCAAGACGTCTGCGCAGAACGCTTTCGCCTGGCAGGACAACGGCGACATCGGCGTGCCCGTACGTAGAAACGCTCCCCGCATGGCTCTCATCACATCACGCGCCGAGAGGCGCAACAAGGCCACAAGCGCAGAAGACGGTCATTCGATTCACTAACGGGTCCTGATCGCGTGCATGCGTCGCTTGAGCAGTTCACGATGACAATCACGTCGTTCGATGGGCAGAGTTTGAGCAAGACCATCGGCACGGCGGGTCAGAACATCGCTCAGATTGCCGGCACGGGTACACTCTCCCGCACACCGACCCACATGCTCGAGCGTGCGGTTCTCTCTAGGTCGTGCTCATCGCCAAACTCGCGCCCTCGTTCACAGGCGGTAAGGTGTTCGACTTTGGCAGCCAGTTTAAAGATCCTGCGAGCAACAGCTACGCCGATGATGGCGACTGCAAGTACGCCAACAGTCCCGGCTGTGTATGTGGGCAGCGCTCTGACATCGTCCTCTTGATGAGCAGGCCGCCCTCGTTGCCCAAGGCGATCTACAAGGACGACTTCCAGGGCAAGGCGGGAATCCCCAGCATTTGGATGCTCATTGCGCAGTACAGCGCCACCGTCGCCGCCGACCACACCGCCAGTTCAGTTCCCTCGGCCCCTCCCCTACACCTCCAGCGCTGCCCTGATATGTTAGCGCTGACCTCTTGCTCTTGTGCGTGTGCGTTGTGCACCAACAACCAGACTGCTACGAGGGCTCACGGTGCATCAGCGTCGCTTACCAGAGGAACGGCGGCATGATCGTCGGTTCCGTCTTCCATTACATGAAGTCCGACTTCACCGGTACGGCCACACCCCCTGCTTCTGCCTCACGCACGAGCGCGCCCACACAAGCCACACGACGCGGCAATGGAGATGACCCTAACGATGACATGACCCAAAGGCGTGAGCTTCTACGTGCGCGGCGACGCCCCTGTGACCGGCCTTGCCCTGCAGGTGGCATCGCAGAAGTCCAAGGTCCGAACTGAACATCTCCGCTTACTTGCCTGCTTGCTCTCTCTGGCTCTCGTGTGCGCGCACATGAGAGCACAACACACTCACGCCCCCCATTGCGACCTCTCAGGTCTCGTTCAACGCCACCACGACGTGGCAGAAGGTGACCGTCAACTTTGCCGACTACGCCGACATCCCTGACTTCATGGTACTCATACAGCGCCTCCTTCCTCTCTCCACGCTCTATTCATCATCACCACGACTGACGCGGACGCGTCACCAACGACAGGACAAGGCGTACTTCTACTTCACGAGCAGCAGCGTCGCGCAGGTCTACTTTGACGACATCAACCTCTTTGGCGGAGACGGCACCGCCCACTACTTCCCGACCGCTCGCGTGTTCGCCGGCTCCGGAGGCGGAGGCGGAGGCGGCGGAGGCGGCGGCTCGACCAGCGCCGCGTCGACCCTCAGCTCGGCGCTTGGCCACCTCCTCTTCTGATGACGTCGATGAAGACGATGGATGATGATGAAGGTGAAGATCTTGGGTGTCGAGACGTACAACAAGGAGGGAAGGGAAGGGAAGGATGGTGGTGAAGGTTTAGCCGCGACCGATGCTCTTCCTCTTCTTTCCTCGCTTGTCGGTGCCGAGCTCCCGCGTGAAGGTCGCGTCCGAGGCGCTCGCGCCGGCGCCCAGGGGAGCCGCACCGCCCTTGCCGGACGACGCGGCGCCCTTCCGGCCGATGCTCACCTTGCCCACGAGCTTCTTGCCGCGCGGGCCCTTCAGCTCCTTCTCCCAGTCCTCGTCCGTGCCCTTGATCGCATACCTGTGAGGTCACAATCGCACGCGATGAGACACGCCATACTACACACGACGTGGTGAAAGACAGAGGAGAGAAGGATGACGTACTGATCGCCGAGAGACTTGAGGATCTCGTTCTGCTTATCCCGAAGCGAGGCCATGCCGTCGTCGGCCTTGGCGTCGAGCTCGTCCTCGAGCGAGATGGCGAGCGGCTGGAACTTCTTCTTGCGCATGTCGTCCTTGGGCAGCGTGCTGTCGATCTCCCACTCCTGCAGCGTGTTCAGGTACTTGACCACCTTCTTGATGATCTTGGTGAAGAGAGCGAGGATCTGGTTGGGCTGGAGGGTGAGCTCCTCCACGACCTTGTCCACGGTCTTGTGCTGCAGACCCAGGCACAGCAGGATCGCGGCCTGCGCGTAGGACAGCGAGATGCCGTTGTTGGTGGCGGTGGCGGCCGTTCGCGAGATCATCTCGTCCTCGTCGCCGTTCTCGATCTCGCCAGCGTCAACCTCCTTGCTCAGCGTGCGGAACTTGCCCATGAAGTAGTACTTGGCCACCGTCGGCATGAGATCCAAAATGACGTGGTAGTCCACCAGGTTGCTCGCATACGAACCTGCAGGACACGACACACGCGCACACGTGAGATGACAGGCCATGCTGATGTGTATCGGTGACGAAGAGGCAACAGGCCGTAGTTAGGTGCGTACCGAGTCGCTTGATGTCGAATCGCGAGAACTGGAGATCGAATTCGGGCTTGACTTCGGCGAGCTGCGCGAAGGATCCGTCGGTCGAGGTGGGGTCACCCAGCACGACGTTGGGCTTGTAGGCCAGCACGCTGAGCGCCAGCGCCGGGGCCATGTTGGCAAACTCGTAGGACAGCAGCGAGATGAACCTGCGCTTGAAGTCCTCATGGAAGGCGTTGAGCCACTGAGGGTTCATGGCAAACTCCATCGAATCCTCGGCTGCTCGCAGCGACTTCATCATGATGCACGAGTGCTCGCCCGTGAGCTCGTTCGAGGTCAAGCGGACGTAGGTGGGCAGGAAGCCGGCCTTGGACCAGAAGTTGAACAGCTGGAGCGTGATGCCGTACGAGGTGCCAAGCCACTGCAGTCGCTGCGGCTTGCACTCCTCGAGCTTGGTGAGCAGGGGCGGCAGGTTGCGCCTGGGCTTGATCTCCTCCGTCATCAGGTCGCCTCCGTCAGCAACGACGTTGCCGTCGGCCATGCCGTCGTTCTCGGTGACAAACTTGTCGGCTTCGTCGAGGTTGGCGAGATCGCCCTGGAAGAAGGCCGTCAACATGTCGAGAGCACGACGACCATAGCCCATCTGAATCAAAATAGAGTGACTGCGTCAGTGTTCCATTCGTGCTGGTGGGAGAGGAGAGTGAAGGGTGAAGCGCACCCGTTGGTAGTCAGGGTGAGTGGCAATTCTCACGATACGCGCGCCCGACAGCGAGGCAATGTCGTCGTCCTGGAATTGCTGGGACATGGTCCATGGGATCAGATCGCCGGCGGCCTGCTTGCCGCGCGAGAGGTTGAGCTTCACGGTCTGCTTGTTGAGCTCGCCCTCGAGGCACACTTGCACCACGCACAGAATCTCGGGCATAGAGTTCTGCGTCTCGTCGACGGGACCTGTAACGTCGATCGACAATCGGCACAAATAGGAATGAGCACCGATGGACTACGAAACGAGAATAAAGCTGTCGTGCGCGTACCCAGCAGGACGTAGAGAGAGTGAGCCGGAGCGTCGGACATGAGCAAGAGATCGTTGGGCGAGTTCTTGTAGTGGGATGACACATAGAGCGACATCATGCGCTGAAGGAAGGACTCGGAGGCCTTGTGGTAAGAGAACAGCGTGTCCCTGCAATGATTGATTATTGGTCAGGTGAGGAACGG
>CDFA01020763.1:0-17500 GCA_000826305.1 Acanthamoeba healyi
CATCAAGAGTCGCCACAGCGTTGAGGAGCGCGCAGCGGCAGCTGATTGAGCAGACGGCGTGACTGGGCTGAACGAGCGGGTGAGGTTGCGCGCGAGGACGAGATAGGCGTCTGACGCCATTTCGACGCCGTCCATCGACTGGTACGTGAAGTTACCGCCGACCGGCAGCTGGGAAGCTCGGCTGGCGAGCTTGAACATGGCCGTGCCCTCGTTGACCTCGTCGAACATGGCAATGAAGATGAACTGCGGCGCGAGCGCGATGGCGCCCTCGATCTGCGCCGAGAAGAAGCGTCCGCCGTCACGCGGGATCTCGTTGAAGATGGACGGATTGGACATTAGGTTGGCCCAGCTGAAGCCAGGGAAGAGGACGGGCGCGTAGCCGATGCCCAGCGAGTCCGTGAGGCTGAGGTGATGGTTGTCAGCAGTCGGCGGGTCAGGCCAGAGCAAGGCCACACTGGAGCAGGAGGAGAAGGAGGAGAGACGAACTTCTTGTCGGCCTCTTGGTAGCTGCTCAGGCCTTGGTAGGCGTCGATGCTGTGGTAGCGGCCAACGGCCCACGGGTGGATGACGTCAAAGGCCTTGTAGATGTCGGCGAAGTCGGCCTCCGAGTCGCCACTAGCCTCGCGCCAGTTGAACGGCACTCCGCCCACCACGAAGCACTGTGTCCCCCACGTAAGCCAAGCACGATCGTGTGAGCCAACAGAGACAAGTGGACGAGGGGTGAGGTTGGAGATTGCGAGCGTACGCCCTGAGCCTTGAACCAGTTGATCACGGTCAGACAGGTGGTGCGGTTCAGCCCGCGGCCGCTGAATCCCATGCCCCAGATCACAACCACGGGCTTGCCGTCCTGGTTGTTGATGCGGCCGCGTCATCAGCACAAGACAACAGCAGCGGGGATGAGATAGAAATGGCGGTGTACTTGATGAAGATAGCGAGGAGAGGCCGTCATCGACAGGTTCTTCACGAGGAAGTTCCAGTCGAACGTGATGTCGCTGAACAGATTGTTGGGGTCCTCGCCGCTGATGTCGTACTCGAGGGCAAACACGCGGCCCCAGGCCTTGGCCTGCGCCATCACGTTGCGCAGCACGGCGTTGCGCTGCTGCCACCACGGCGCTTGCCACGAGGCAAACGCCTGGGTCACCTCGCCCAGGAACCGCTGGAGGAAGATGCCGTGGAGGCCGTAGTCGTAGAGCCACTTGAAATGGAGCGCCGTGGTGCCCGGGCACGCGGAGTCAAAGAGCCTGACGACGCTGCCGTTGGCGTACGTCATGTTGGTGGCGTAGAGGCACTCGCTGGGGTACTCACTCAGGTCCGGGAACGAGTCAAAGGCCACTGTGTGAGATCAGAATTGTTCGTCAGTCGGACATAAAAAAACTGTCGTGGCAACACACGCGGGTGCGGGCCAGTGAGAGGTGTACAGCCGCCGACGCTTGGGGTTTGGCCTGCGTCCTTCGACCAGTGCCTCCAGTCATAACCTGCTCACATACGAGGGGAGGTTAGCCACCAACTTGGCCACGCCCTCCGAAGCCTACAGAGCCCACATGAACGCGCGGAGAGCGGTAGGCGCACCAGGGAAGGCATCTCCGGTGCAACCGAACCAGCCTTGATACCCAAAGACCACCTTCTTATCGAGACTTTTGGAATCAACCACGTCTGTTGTGTGCAAGTCGTGGTAAGTGGCCCACTTTGGTGTGGTTGCGGAAGGGAGGTGAAGTGGTACCGATGCCGTAGCAGACGGGGAGCAGCAGGAGGAGGGCCGCAGCCAGTACAGCACAGAGGGATGAGCGTGTCATGGGGAGGTAAAATGGTGAAGAATGAAGCAACCTTGGAAGTACAAAATGTGATGAGATATCTTCGTCTCATCCGGATTGGCGGGAACGATTGTAGTGCGCCCACCAATCACGGATGTTCATTCGTTGCTGGCCAGGTGGACATCTCATAGCGATGCATCTTTTGTGGCTCACAAGGTATCAATGTAAGGTCTCATTGCCCATGTACACTCTCCACTCTGGAGCTGTTATTTTCTCATGATCCACCAGGCCAAGCCTTTGTTGTTTTATTCCTTGTTATTGTTCAGGGAATTTGACAAAGCTGGAGAAAATATGAATTAAATTATTTCCAGGGTATTATTTTTTTCATTATTATTTCGACTGGCGCTTGACCATGCAGGCCTCAACGGTACCCAAGCCCGCACCTGCTCCTCTCTGCTGGTGCAGCATTAGCCCATTTCTGGATCTGTTGCATAACTTTAGTTATATATTTTATTTAATTTAATTTAATACTGAAGCAGCAGGAGGAGAGGGGGCGCAAGCGCCTATTCGAGTCCACCCCCGTCGACGACGCAGTCGTGGCAGCCACGTTCAGCGCCGCCTGGCCGGGCGCACAGCTCGGCGCTCGCCTCAAGTCGTCCCAGAACGTGACCTACGCGGGCGAGCTCGCCGACGGGCAGGTGCGCTCCCACACCGCTGCCTCACTGGCGCAGCGCTTCGCGCACGCTTGACCAGCGATGGCTGATCGTGCGTACGGCGGAGCAGAAGGTGATCGTGCGCGCCACCACGACGCCAAACTGCCTCGGGCGCATCACGGACGAGCTGGCCTTCCTCCGCTATGTGGCCGCCGCTGGCGTGCGCGCGTGCGGTCCGGTGGAGCCCGGGCTGTCCGTGAGCACCGTCGGCGGCTGCGAGACCGTGGTGGTGGTGACGCGCTTCGCCGAGGGCGCGCCTGTCAGCTACGCCGCGTGGCTGTGGGCCACCGACGCGGCGCTCGTGGCCGAGCAGGGCCGATGGCTGGGCCAGCTGCACGCGGCCTCGAAGCGCTTCGCGCTCGAGCACGCCGATGTGGCCACACGCATTCAGCGGTGGGACCAGGTGCACGACTGCATCCTCGAGGGCGCTCACAACACGCCGTCGATCGAGAAGGCGGCGAGCGACGACGCGTCGGCGTTTGGCGTGATCCACGGCGACGTCAACCCGAGCAACTTCTACGTGGACGATCAGGATCGGCTCGACGTCTTCGACTTTGATCAGACCCAGCGCGGGTGGTTCCTCTACGACCTGGCCCAGCCCATCTGGGCCGTGCGCATGGCCGCCCGCGGCGGGATACCGGGGCTCACGGGCGACAACGCGCCGCGCCTGGACGAGGCCGCCTTCACCGAGGCCCTGTGCCGGGGCTACGGCGAGCCGGTGGACCGCGACGTGCTCAACACGTGCGTTCTGCTGCGGCGCGAGATGTACGAGCGCTTCTGCCGGCGTGCCAAGGACGAAGGCGATCTCCCGCCGGATATGGCTGCCTTCATCGAGCACGTCGTCGCCTCCTTCGAAGCCAACAACCTCTGAGGCGTTTTCCGCCGAAGCCGACGCCTGCTGACGTGTCATTTACGTCGACAAGGAAAACTTACAGAAATGAAAAAGAAAAGTTTTGATACGCAATCGTTGCGACATCTTGCGCGTGTACACACCGAGAGAGTTTAGGTCGGCCAGGGCCGGCACTGCAATCTACACTACAATCAGCAGCAGCAGCATGCAACGAACTGGAGCGGTAATGCGAACAAGCGGTCGTGTGGCCGCCAGGACGAACTACATCTTTGCATCTTCGTCGTGGACGAGGGTGCAGCGATTTTCGGCGTCGGCCAAGGTCGCCCACACGGGCGACCCCAACGAGCCCGAGCCCAAGAGCAAGTTCGCCAGCAACGACGACAAGTCGCTCGAGGAGCTGCAGGCCGAGCTTGATCGGATCAATCAGGAGATCGAGGCCTTCGAAGCGCAGGAGGGCAAGACCGGCGACGGTGAGGCGGACGACGATGGGTACGAGTACAAGAACCCCAAGACCGGCGAGATCGGCGGCCCGCGAGGACCCGAGCCCACGCGCTACGGCGACTACGCCTACGCCGGTCGCTGTACCGATTTCTAATGAGATGAGATGAGTTTGATGAAATGGAAGATGAGAGATCTCTCATCTTCAATCTGAGACCTGTAAATACACGCTCCACCAGCTCTTGCTCAGCTCTCTTTCGTCTCGTTCTAGCATGGCCCTCGCGCAGCCTGCGTGGGGTGGCTCGTCTAGACAAGGTCCACGGTCGAAACCGAACTCAAGACTCTCGGGGGGCCGAGTTGGGTCACACGTGCGGCGCAACGAGTTTGCGGGCGAGCAGAGCTCTCTGAGCACTCATACAACAACCACCGAAGCAACCTCGGCACGCACGCGCGCACAAGAAGCAAACAGACAAAGAGAGAGAAGAGGACAAATGGTACGTGCGTGCCGCATTGTTTCATCTTGGTCGTCGTGGCCTCGTCGTGTGGCGAGATTGAAAACGTTTCTAAATGCAAGAGGCTTGCCCCGGGGGGGGGGTGCACTACGGCTGCTGTGGCTGCTTGCTGACTGCTTGCTGCGACGACAGGACGGGGAGAAGGCGGTGGTTGTGGTGTGGGCCGACGCGTCGGCCTCGATGACGCCCGCGCACCTGGCCGACTTCTTCAAGGTGTGCGGACCCCTGGCCGCCATCGCCTGCTCGCCGTACGCCCCGACCCTCTCACCGTGTGCCACGCCGCGTGCGTGGTCGTGATGCTGATGATCATGGTAGCGAGCACGAGGACTGCTCACACAATGCGGTGTGCGCGCGTGCGTGCGTGCGTGCGACGTGCACAACAGGAAGGAGCCCAAGGCGGGCATCTGCTTCAAGGAGACCGGCGCGCGGAAGATGGCGCTCATGCTTGACCGGGGCATCGTGGGCTACGTGCCAGTGCGCGTCCACGCCTTCAGCGCCCAGCAGCACCCCGACCTGGGCTTCGCCCTGCAGAGCGCGCTGGCCGATCCCGGCTACCGCCTGCCCACGCCCGCGTCCTCGCCCGCTTCGTCGCCTTTGCTCCCTGCCGACACCGCCGCCGCCGCCGTGTCATCGACCAGCGCGCCGAGCGCGTCGGCGCAGAGTCTGAGACCGGCCAGCGCCTCGCCGCTGCCGTCGTCGACCTCGCACAGCAGCGTTCCAGCACTCCCGATGGCTGAGAGCCGACAGTCGCCGACACCAGCCGGGCATCCATCATCATCTCCGTCACAGCTCGCGCCGGCCGCCGCGACCGACCCCGACCCGACGCTCAGGTCGCCCAGGTCGCCTCGACCTGACTTCTCCATCCGCGACCTCGCCGAGGAGGACCGCAAGAGCTGCGTGGTCGTCTCCAACCTGTCCGCGCACTGCACTCCCGACCTCCTGCACGAGTTCTTCATCCTGTGCGGACACATCAACGACGTGGTCATCTACAGGTACATCCCCCGCGCGGAACCAACACTAAGCGTGTTTACGTGTGCGCGGTGGACGTGCGGTGCCTCACTCTCTCTCCATGACAGCCTGCGTGGAGAGGACTCGCGTCAGGCCGTGGTACTGTTCGAGACCGAGTCAGCCGCGAACATGGCCCTCTCGCTCAGTGGGGCAGTGGTGGCCGGGTCCGTGGTCAAGGTGGCCTGCATCTCTTCGGCCTTGATCGACACGCTCGCGCAGGACTATCGCGTGTCAGGTGCAGCCAGATGGACGCGCGGAGGCGCCAGGTCACGGTCCGGCAGTACCGCGCACTCGCCGCGGCATCAGCCTCCGATCTCGCAGCTGGACCTGCCGCAGCAGTATCACAAGGCCAAGCAGCCGGCCACGGATGACGAGGACGACAATGCCGACGACGATGTGGAAGAGGAGGAGGAACGAGAGATTGACGATCTGAGTCCACGGGCGACATCCGCGGGGCACACGGCTAATGTGCAGGTACGCCGCAACTGCCGACACTGCGTGGTCGCCATCACGTTGTGCGCTCCATGGCCATAATCCTTCTTCTCTCACACTCACACTCACCTCTCTCGTTCGTTCGTGCTCTCTCAAGTTCGACGTGGAGCGAGGGATGCTGCTGCATCAGAACCGCGGCGCGCTCTTCAACCTGCGAGACCTCGCCACGGCCTACGTCTCGCCCGATCGGTGCTCTCCCCGTGCTCCTGCCGGCAGTCACGTCATGTGATGGTCATCTGTTGCTGCGGCGGTCGCTCACGTTGACACTACGCATGGCTTGTGGGGTCGTGTGCTGCACAGGTTCCTGAAGAAGGGGCGCATCTACCGTGCCGCGGCATGGGCTCGCTATTCGCTCCTCAAGGCCGAGGACTTCCGTGCGGCATCTGAGTACATGCGCAACGTGCTCGGCATCAAGACCATCATCGACCTGCGCTCTGGCGAAGAGAAGAGGTACGCTTACAGTGTCTCGTTCTCTCGTGAGATAAGACAAGCGTGACACGAACGGCCTGACGTGCATCTGTCTGTTCGTCTGCAGCATGGACCCGTGGTATCCGGAGCTAGGGATATACTACAAGACCCCACAGACGCCCGATACACCGCGCACCACCAGCACCCTCCAAGAGCGACGACGCCTGCCCGTCGATCTGGTGCGTGTGTCACGCCCCACACGGCCTTGCCGTTCGTTGTGCCTGGATGCTGACCGTCACTTGGCCAATGTACCATAGGTGTCGCGCAGCTTGAAGGTCCAGCTGTTCGCCACGTCGTCGACAGGCATCAAGTGGAAGATGCTCAAGTCGGCCTTCTCGTCGTCCTCGTCCACGTCCCCGCCGTCGGTCTCGTCCGACCGCACGCGTCGCCGATCGCCGGACGGCAAGAGCAAGCTGTTCCTGGGCCTCAACTTCTACGACCTCCAGAACTTCCAGATCCCCGGCACCAAACGCAACATCAACATCAACGTCGACGCCGCTGCTCAGGTGCGTGTCGCATGTGTCGTGCGTGCGCGTGCGCGTGTGCGTGCTGGCTTGAAGACTACAGAACTAATCATCGTTCGGGCTCTGAGTGCAGATGTTCCTGACGGAGGTGATCACGCCGATGGGACTCGAGGGATTCACCAAGCTGTTCGTGATGTACGCCAAGGACGAGATCGGATGCGCACTCCGCATCTGCTCCGACCCGCGCAACTACCCGATCCTCATCCATTGCACCTCGGGTACGCGCACTGCGTAACACACACGACACACGACACACTACGAACCATCA
The DNA here is from genome assembly GCA_000826305.1 of Acanthamoeba healyi. NCBI lineage: Eukaryota > Discosea > Longamoebia > Acanthamoebidae > Acanthamoeba > Acanthamoeba healyi. Next base: position 7,025 of record CDFA01020763.1, read on the forward strand.
CGCTCACCAATGTGCGTGTGAACAGGCAAGGACAGGACGGGTCTGATCGTAGCGCTTGTGATGACCGTCTGCGGCGTGGACCGAACCGAAGTGGTTGAGAACTACTACTTGTCCGAGGTCTTCCTCGCGCCCATCGGCAACGAGATCCGTGAAGAGAACGGCAAGAAGGGTAGGACCCACCTAACACTGCTGGCTTCCCGCACAGCGCTCATCCACTCATGCACGTGCATGTGAACGCGCGCAGGGCTGGGCGAGTCGTTCGACGGCACGCCGCGTCCGCTCATCCGCAACATACTCGAGTTCATCGACGCCAAGTGGGGCAGCGTGCCGGACTACCTCCACAACGCGTGCAACTTCACATACGACGAGCAGCTGCGCCTCCGTAAGAACCTCCTGCGCCACAGAATCCTCGATCAACTCACCACGTCGACGCGATCGCCGCCCGCCGCGTCCAAGCCCTCAGCGCAGATGCATCAGCCATCGCCTTACGCGGCGTCGGTCACGTCCTCGCGTGCGTACGGCGCGCCACCGCAGCAATACCAGCCGTTGCGTCCGGCGCCGCCCGTGCCGCCCTCGCCGCTCCCGGCCGGTCACTACACGCCTCTCCAGCCCATCAGTGTGGGCGGCCACGCACACACGGCCGACGCTTCCCGGGCGGTGCCGCAGGATCACGTGTGGCCGTCGCCGCTGCCGCCCGTGCCGCCGCGGCCTTGGGTGAGCACGAGCGACCTGCTCGGCCAACCGCCGCCGCCGCTTCCTGCGCGACCACACGCCGCCCTGCTGCAGCAGTCGCAGACGCAGTCGTTGACCTCGTTGCCTCCGGCTGCGGTCGTCGCGGGCGGTCGCCTCCAAGCCCACCATCAGCCTCCATCCTCGACGTCCGCCGACTCGAGCTTGTCCCCTCCGCTCCCGCCGTTGCCTGCACGACCTCATCTGCAGTCGCCGTCGCCGCCGCCGCAGGCAGCGAACGACACTACCAAGGAGACGTCGGCCAAGGACGCGGAGGCGCCGACGAGGGATGAGAGAGACTACGGCGATGAGGCAAGGACGGAGCCAGAGCTAACGGACGCGAAGGAAGAAGCACATGACGAGGACGAAGGCGAGGACGAACAGGAGAAGGGGAAAGAGAAGGAGAAGAAAGCAGAGGAGTTGAGCGAGGATGAGCGAGCGCGAGCGGTTCGGGTGACCGGGCTGCCGCCCTTCATGGCCACCGCCGACATCGCGCACTTCTTCGTCTTCTGCGGCCGCATCGAACGTCTGCGCCACGAGCGGTACGATGCATCTCCATCTCCACCTCATCTCCACACATTGCACGCCAACGCCCACCTCACGTGCTCTCTTTGTGCGTGTGCGTGTGCGCAGGGCGGAGGGCTGTGCGACCGTGCTCTACGCCTCCAAGAGCGCGATCCTGACCGCACTCCAGCTGGACCACGCGCTGATCGGCGGTCGCTCCGTTCGCGTGCTTCCGCTGCCGGCTTCAACCAACACTCCAGCCACCACCACCACCACCGCCTCCTCCTCCTCCTCTTCTTCTTGAACGCCGTTTTGTGCCCATGATGTGCCCGCGAGGCTTGCGTGTATCTTCACCTTCACCACAAAAACTGGCCGCGTGTTTTAAACATTTTGCGCCACAACCCAAAAATTTCGAGAATGCGCTCAACCGATTTTCCCGCCAAAATGGTTTTGCGTGAACGCGTCGAGTAGCGCCACCAGAGCAATCTGGGGCTCAACACAACTACAAATTCTCGGCCAAGGGGGCGAGGCGCAAATTTGCGGCTGAAATGATGGAGGAGTGGCGGGGCGACGAGGAGGATGTAAATGTGGAGGAGGAGGAGGAGACGTCGTACCCGGCAGCGTTGGAACCCTCGTTCGGAGAGGAGGGGGGAGGGTTCAGCACACCTTACGCCGCCAACAGCAGCAACGGCTACTACCACGAGGCCTACGGCAAGCTGGAGGAGGTGCTCAAACCGCAGGAGCGCATACCCATCCGCAACTGGTACGCGCTAGCTTGCATGCATGCCCCCCCTGCGCGTAGAGAGGGTTTCGATCTTTCCGATCGAAAGAGAAATGAAAATAAATTGGTAAGAAAAGAAAAAGAAAAAGAAAAAGAATGACTGGTGCTGTGCAGGAACGAAGAGTTCCAGTCGGTCTTGGGTGGCATTGCCCGGTGTGGCGATGCCGGCAAGCTGGACCACTACAACAAACTGAGCAGCCTTGCTCATGGTAAGTTATCACGCACACACGCACACGCACGCACGCGCCAGTGGTTAGCACGCATTCTCTTCTTCTCACACGTGGCGGGCGGGCAGACTTTGTGTACGTGGCCAAGACTTACGGAAAGATCATCATCCTGGAGCGCTTTCTGCCCTCTGGTCAGAAGACCATCAAGCCCGTCGACATCGGCGTACGCGATCCCGCTCAGCCATCGCTCTTTGCCCTCCTCTCGTTTTTTCATTCGGGCGTTGCACTCACGCGCGCGTGTGCTCACAGGGCACTGCCGGTGGCGAGAAGTACATCTGCCAAGGTGCGCCATCGTCTTCTTCCCTGCGCGTGTGTGTGGAAAGAACCAACGTCAATGTTATTGTGGTGCGCCTATCCGGCAGGCATCCTCTTCAAGTTTGCGGTGGACACCGTGGGCATTTACTCGGGCGACGAGTACTCGTCCAAAGCTGGTGCGGTTCTCAATTCATCCGCGGCAACCTCCACACTCCTCTTGCTAGACACCGTCTCACCACCGAGAGGCTGGCGCGGTGATTACTGAGCACAGCTGGACACGAGCTGAAGGGTCTCATGGGCTACTACCAGTGCCAAATCGAAGGTCTTCACGTGCCCCTGTGCACCCTCATTGACTACCGGGGCTTTCGCTTGATCGCGATGAGCATCCTTCCCCTCTACTATGGCGGTCTCGTCTATGGTACCATATCAACACCGCCCACTGCGCGCCCTCCTCCTTGCCGTGGATCGATCACGACAACTGTCCCCTTGATGCTCACACGCGCGCGGGTGTGTGTACCATCAGGCTCCAATGACGGGGGATTGTCCATCCACGCGGACGATCCGCTGATGAACCACATGATGAAACGCGCCGGCAAGAAGCTCAACATCAAAGGTCACGTGGCCGGCCGGGCAGCCGATAAGAAGTTCATCTACGGTACGTATCGGTCGTACCTTACTAACCCTCAACAGGGAATGTCTCGCCTCCTTCCCTCGCGTTGCTGAACGCGACACGTTACGCACGCGTGCAGGGCCCACGGACATAGAAGGACACAAGGGCCAGGACGACCGCTACTATCTGCTTGGTATGTGCATGCGCGCGCTTGCCTCTGCTCTCCTGCTTCACCCGTGGCATCTCTCTCCTTGCCGCTCGCTTGCTCACCCCCCTGTGCCTCGCTTGATACTTCATTTGCACATGCAGACTTTGCTCGTGTGTATCCGCCCGAAGCCATGCCCGAAGGGTGCGCCCTATCCCACCCTCCTCTCCTCCTTGAGCATGAGGACACGCCACCCGCACACGAGCGAGATCTGATGTCTCCCTCCTCTCCTGGCGGTGTTGTCACATAATACAGGTCGCCAAAGGCTAGCTACCTGTACTGCCTCCTGCGACCCGAGTTCGTAAAGCGTAATCCGGTACCGCTGTCGTCGGACGCCTTCTCCCGGTTCGGGCTGGACCACAAGGACGTCCACGAGCGCGAGGTCGTGGAGGCCACCCAGCGCCTCCACCGTAAGGTCATCCCGCGCTTCGCCGCCTGGCTCGACGGCCAGGACGAGCGCCGGCTGAAGAGCCTCAAGCTCACGCAGCTCATGCACCGCGAGGGCATCAACAACCGACACGTACCCCTACCCGCCTAACCCTCACTTCCACGTCGAGGTCATTGAGCGTGTGTTGTGTGTCGTGTGGTGCAGTTGGGCCGCATCCGGTTTCTGGTGAACTCAGCACCGGTGAAGCAGCTGCTGCTGAACGAGATGCTAAGTCGAGCCATCAAGTGCAGCCTGCGGCTCATGCTGCGACGGAAGATGGAGCAAACCACGCTCCCCTCCGAGGAGCCCTACCGCCGTGAGCTCATCGAGTACTTCAACCTCGTGCTGGGCAAGCGACCTGAGTCCGACCACTTCTGGAAAGTCGAGATCAAGGTAATGCAGCTCTCTCAAAGCGTCAGCACAGTCTTGGCCGAGATATCTCACGCCCTCTTCCCCTTGCTGTGTGCGATCATCGTCGTTGTCATCGCCATCGTCATCACCACCAGCGCGTGCTAGGGCGTAAGTTTGTGAACGGTCTGTCGACCGACGAGGCGGCGGCCGACTACAACCTGAAGAAAGATGTCTCCATGCTCACCGTCTTCACCAGGCTGCAGACCATTATGGGCGTGCGCCTCGCCGTCAAGGCTCTCCAGCAGGTCCGCTCCAACTCATTTCCTCATCTTCCTCCTCATCTTGCACACGCGCGCTCATCGGGTTCTCTCTGCGCCTCTTTGTCTCACTTTTCCTGTGGTGCCAGTTGGCCATGAGCCCGGATTCGTTGGAGCTTGTGTACCCGGACCTGCTGAAGATCTCGGCCAAGGCCAAGCACATGGACATCATCTCGCACGCCGAAGGGGCCGCCCTCTGCATCCAGGCAATGAACACCAAAGGCGAGGAGTCCGGTACCCTACCCTATCCTACCGCCTCTTCTATCCACCTTGTCGCCCACCATCCCGCTCGTGTATGTTGCAGATCGTCTGTTCAATCTGGCCATGGCCAAGTTCGATACGGCCCTGTCGTCGATGCCCGACAACCAGCTCATCCTCAAGAACTGGGGAGATGGGCTGTGCGAGCAGATGAAGACCAAGGCCGGCGAGGAGCGCGACAGACTCGTGTGGAAGGCCATCGACAAATACCAGCAGATGCGCTGCACCCTCTCCCTCACCAAGCTCGGCGAGCTCCTCCACCGACTCACCTCTGACCAGACCGCCGAAGAACGGTACGAGTTCATACCGCACCTGCTGTGAGGCGCAGCCAATGGCTCACTGTTGCCGATGATGGCGTGTATGCAGGGCGCGACTCTACCTTCTTGCCGCCGCCACCTACAGCGCGGCCACCGAACTGCGGCCTGATCTGTGGCAGGCGTTCTACAGCTGGGGCGACATCTTGTACGAGCAGGCGAGGACCAAGGCGGGCGAGGAGGCTGAGAAGCTGTACCAGCTCTCCGGCGACAAGTACGCGCGCGCCTTCGCCCTCAACCCGGGCCTCCACATCCACCACCCGCCGCCGCCTCGCGCGGCAGCTGCCGACGGGGCCGCCCCGCCCGCCACGAGCACGTCCACGCCCTCGTCTGCCGCGATGTCGGCAACAACGGCCACAACCGTGAAGGAGGCCAGCGATCCGTCGCATCACCAGCGGCGCGGAGAAGGAGGGCACGGCCAGGACGACGGCGACGACAATGATGAAACGCACGGAAATCCTCATCTCAAGTACGACGTCTACCACGCGGCCTTCGAGGACGACGACGAGGATACCAGCCTCTCGCTCTCGATGATGTCACTGTCGTCCCTGCTGCTCAATTCGTCCTCCTCTTCCTCGCTGGCCTCGCACCTGCGCCGATCGCCCTCGCCTCCGCCTCTGCAGGCCGGCCTGCCAGGTCCCACCTTCTCTCTCTCCACGCCGCCCTCGCCCACGCGCTCTCCTCCGGTCTCTCCCATCCGCGGGTCCTTCATTGGCCCTGCGCGCGGCACCGGTGACTCGTCCTTCGCTCCGTCCTCCCTCTTTGCTCCCTCGCCTAACGACGTCCCCTCGCTGTCCTCGTGGAGCACCGGCAGCTGTGGCTCCGGTCTTCCTCTGCCTCTTCCTCCGCTGCCGTCCACGTCCACCACCACCACGATCAGCAGCCCTTACGCGTCCCCCACCAAGCGCGCGTCAGCGACCACAGCCACTCGTTTGTCGTCGCCCTCCTCGTCATTTGCCCCGACCACGACCACAACCACGAGCGTCGGCGCCGCCCGTACCTCGCCGGTGGCGGCCCTCTTTCATGATGACCCGCGCTCCTCTCCGGACACGTCCTTCTCTTCGCCGATGTCCTTCTCTTCGTCGACGTCATCGCCCTTCTCATCGCCGCATTCTCCCCTGTCGCCTCTTTCGTCATCTACCTCGTCGTGCTCATCATCTACCTCATCGCCTCTCTCGCCAACGCCATCTACATCCTCGTCGCCCTACTCACCGCCATCGCTCCTTTCGCCCCTGTCCCACTCCCCCGCGTTGCCGCTCTCGCCTTACTCGCCATCTTCGCCATTCCTGTCTCCGCGCGGGGCCGACGGGAGCGGGGTGGTGATGGAGGGGCGAGACCTGGCCCTGCTGGTCAAGATCGCGCAGCGGTGCCCCACGTTCGAAGAGGTGGACGCGGCATGGACCAACCAGCAGCTCTCTAACTCTGTCCTCTCCTTCATCGCCCTCCACCACGGGTCTCGCCTCGTCACCCTCAAGCTCGCCGGCTGCCACGGGTACTCACCTACCATCCCGCGCACTCCTCCGCGATGACACTGTCGTCGTTTTGATCGTCGCGACGCTCCTTGTTCTCGCCACGGCAGGCTCACGAGCGAGGCGTTTCCGGCGAGTACGGGCGCCGGTCAACCGCGAAAACCGCTGTTCCCGTCCCTCAAGCACCTAAACCTGAGCGGCAGCTCCGTCACCGATGAGACCCTCGTGCACTCCTCCATCAGGTACGAATGCACACATCCATTTCTATCTTTTGCTCCTCTCATTCGCCAACCTCACGCTTGTGTGTTTGGGGCGTCCAGTGTCCGTCGCTGCAGTTGCTGGACCTGCGTGGCTGCGGGCTGATCGGCGTGGCGGCGAGTGCTCGGGCCTACGCCAACATCCCGGCCCTCGCCAGCGTGCGCCACCTGGACCTCTCTGACTGCCGCAAGCTCTCCCACGAGGTGCGCATCTCTCGTTCTCTTCCATCGTCACTGTAGAATGCCGTACTGTATGCTGACCAGCTCATGGCGCTTTTGATGGTGATGGTGCAGGTGATGGTGCAAGTGCTGCCCCGCTGCTTGAATCTCCGGTCGCTTTCGCTTGCCTTGTGTACGAACGTGACCACGGCGGTGCTGGCCCAGGTGGCTGCCCAGTGCACGCCGCTAGAGAGCGTCGACCTGAGCGGCTGTCGCATCGAGGACGATTCGCTCTTGGCCCTGTCCAAGAGCACCCGTCTAAAGTCCATCAAACTCAACGCCTGCACTAACGTATAACCCCCCTTCGCACCTTGCCTCTCTTCCCTGAAGCCTGTGTTCATGTTGAACTCACCGGTTATGTGCACCGTCGTATGACAGATCACGAACAAGGCCCTGATGACGGTGGCCGCACGGTGGCCGACGCTGCAGACGTGCTCCCTCGTGGGGTGCGAGAAGCTCACTGACGCGGCCGTCTCCAGCTTGGCCAAGTATTGCCCCTCGCTCGCTCTTCTCGACCTCTCGCGATGCAAGGTTCGCCGCACCTCACCTACTCGCTTAGCTGGACCATCGCCGTGGTGGTGGTCATCGCTTACCCGCCACTCATGTATTCGATGTGGCAGAACGTGAGCAACGCGTCGGTGATGCAGGTGGCCGAGCGATGTCCAGCCCTACAGTCCCTTGGCCTCGACCAGTGCCAGTCCATCAGCGACGAGGCCATCCTCTCCCTCTCCAAGCGGTGCGGCCCACCCTCGACTCTGCTGCTGCTGGCGGTGTGTGTGACGATGTGGTGACGGTGGTATCATGGGCGCGCAGGTGTGACAACTTGCAGGCCATTCTGCTGGGCGGGACGTACAAGGTCACCGATAGCGCCCTCGTGCAGGTGATCGCGCGTGCCGGCGCCAAGCTCCAGGTGATCAATCTGGCCGGCTGCGAGAAGCTCACCAGTCTGTCTGTGATGGCTATCGCCCACCACTGCCCTAACCTACGCGTCCTCAACATGTCCGACTGCAATAACGTACGCCTCAGTTCTATCTCTTTCCAGCAGCGCTCTGTCGTCTGACTGGTGGAATTGCGTGCGTGCGATAGGTGAGCAACGAGGCGTTGATCCATGTGCTACGTAGTTGTACGTCGCTGGTGAAGCTCAACCTGTCACGGTGCAAGCAGCTCAAGTCGGAGGTGCTCGTGGCTGCCGCCCAGAACTGCCCCGAGTTGCAGCAGCTCGTCCTGTCCTGGTGCCCTCGTGTCTCCGCTCCGGCCATCGTACAGCTAGGCACGTCGAATCCGCACCGCACACAACACGTTACGACACAATCCTGCCCACTCGCTCTCGCTAACCGATGGCGGACACGGCGCGTGCAGTGAGGAGCTGCCCGGCGTTGCGTGTGCTGGACCTGTCCGAGTGTAAGCAGATCACGGATGACGCGCTTCTCAAAATCGCACACTCGTGCCCCTACCTCGAGGTATGGCGAGTCCTCTCCTCCTCCCACACCTACTTGGTGATGCCCTAACCGCGTGATGGGTGCCCTCATACGCGCGCAGCTGCTCAACGTGGCCAATGCGACCAAGATCACGGACATGAGCATCGTGGGTGTGGCGCAGTGCTGTGTCAACCTGAAGGCGCTCATCCTCTCGGGCTGCTGGAAGGTTACCGACGCAGGTAAGGCTCAGCTCAACTTCCTGCGCGCACGCCCGTGCTCGATGTTGACGCCCACACTACGTGTCTTCATCGGAGCAGGCATGATGAGGATCGCGCGCCATTGTACAGCACTGCAGATCGTGCGTTTGGGCCGCTGCTACAAGGTCACCGATGCGTCGGTGATGAAGGTGGCCGCCCATTGCCCCCTCCTGCAGACCATCTCCCTCAACGGCTGCCGCCAGATCTCCGACACGTCGGTCCTGCACCTCGCCCGGTACGTCCACCGCCGCCGCCGCCGCCGGTCGCTCCGGAGGCGTTGGGCTGACCACCAGAGACTGTGGGGGGACGTGCATATTTCAGGTCGTGCAAGCACCTCAAGCAGCTGGGCATCGACAGCACCAACCAGGTGAGCCGACACGTGCTCATGGAGATCAAGAAGACGTTCCCCAACCTGGCCACCAAGACGCGGCCCTAGCTTTCGCTCGTCCGTGTACATTCCATGCATTCAAGGCCCACCTGTAAATAAATTAAAAAAAACACATTTACCTGAAATATTTCGTGTAGACTTGTCGACAGGAATGGCATCCCTTGGCTCAAGTATCTTTTTGAGGCATCGAAAAGATGTGTCGCACACCAGGCTACCTCCTCTACCACAGGCCGCAGGACGTTCCGCCCATGGCGGCCCACAGGCTCCCCACGCCCTACCCACAACCGGTGCAACCTCTTCCGCACTGGCTCACCGATTTGCAGGCCCAAGAGACGTTCCCTCTCCCCCTCAAGGTCCAGCCCCCACCGACTCCCTCGCCATTTAAGTTTTGTTTTTTCTTTATCTCTTTTATAATATTGTTTTAAATTAAATTTTAAATTGGAACTAAAATTTTAAACTGTGTGACGTGGAGCGCAGGCGGTGAGCGTGGAGGCCAAGGTGGTGGACTTCTGCGCGTTTGTCACGGTGCGCCAATCGTTCGTCAACGCCGAGCCCACGCCGATCGAAGGTGCATGTCCGCGCACTCACACTTTGGCCTCGTACTCGAACGCTTGTGGCGACTATCGTGCTCACACAAGCGTGTGTCGTGTGCGGTGTGTGCGGTGTTGTGGTGGTGAATCAACATTGCAGCGATCTACCAGTTTCAGCTCCAGGAGAAGGCAACAGTGAGTGACTTCGTGGCGCTGATCGACGGCAATAAGATCAAGAGCATCATCCAGAAGAAGGACGAGGCCAAGGACACCTACGTACATGCTCACGCCACGCTCTGCAGCGCTCGGCGTTGGCCTGATCTCTCGTTCGCACGCAGGACGATGCGATTGTGAGCGGACACGGCGCCTACCTCATGGAGGAGAAGGAGGACGAGCCCAACGTCTTCACCGTCAACGTGGGCAACCTGCCACCGGGCAAGAGCGTCGATATCCTGATCACCTACGTCATCGAGCTCGAGTTCGAGGAGGGCCAGCTCAAGTTCAGTCTGCCCTCCAACAACGGCAACCCGTCGTACAGTACTCGGCGCCCAACCTCAAGCTGCGCGTCGACTTTGGTATCATCACTCACGTCCCTCTCTGTCACTGCTTCGCCGAGCGTACGTGTGCGACACTGCTGATATAGTGCTGCACACGCACACACGGACCAGATATGACGAGCAACATCAGGAGCCTCTCGTCGCCGTCGCACCCGATCACGTTCGAGTTTGGGGATGAACCCACGCAGGCCACGGTCACGCTTGCAGGCGACAGCGCTCAGGCGCAGGCTGCCAAGGACCTCATCGTGCTCACCAAGCTCGCCAAGCCCCTCCAGTGCCGCTAGCCCTCCTCCATGTCCGTGTTGGCGGGCGCAGTGTCTCACACTTGCGACTTGTTGCGTTGGACAGGCCGTGCGGGCGTGTCGAGGTGGACGACAAGGACAGCGCGAGGAAGACGTTGATG
>CDFA01020763.1:22500-55451 GCA_000826305.1 Acanthamoeba healyi
AATTAAATGAATTTCATTTATTTTATTTGTACACGTCAGCACGTGCCCGCTGGCTCAACATGAGCAGTAGGAGCTAGAGCGCTCGAGGATACGTTGAGGGAGCTCGGAGTCATGGCCGGTGGTGACCGTCCGTCGGAAGATCTGCTCGGTGAGGAGCTGGAAGGCGTGATCCACGCCCTCGTTGGTCTTGGCCGACGTCTCCACCACGCTATTGGCCTCGCCGCAGTGCTGCTCGGCGAACGCGCGCAGGGCCTCCTCGGACACTGCCCGCTGGTCCTTGATATCGGCCTTGGTGCCCACCAGCACGATCGGGCACGAGGTGAGCTTGTGGCGCTTCACCTGCTCCAGCCAATAGCCGAGGTTGTCGAACGTGGCCGGGTTGGTGGTGTCGTAGGCCAACATGATGCCGTGCGCGCCTCGGTAGAAGCTCGACGTGACCGTCCTGTACCTGTCTTGTCCTGCGGTGTCCCAGAACCGCAGTTTGACGACCCTGCCCTGGAAGGTGGTGCTGCGGGACTTGAAGTCGATCCCGAGGGTGGAGAGTGTGGTGTCGAGGTAGGTGTTGTCGGCGAAGCGCGTGAGCAGGCAAGTCTTGCCCACTCCGGGGTCGCCGATGAGCACAATCTTGAAGATGTGGTCGCAGTCCGGTATATGTGTCATCGTGTATGTGTGGTGTAGTTGTGGCTTGGTGATTGTGTGTTATATGACCGGTCAGGAAACAATCTTTTTTGAGCATGTGCTTCCCCTTTCGCCGTTCCTACCACGGCCCCATATTTCCTGGTTTAGCACCACTCGAATTCCCTGAACGATAACTTTTTTCGAGCATGATGTTCGTGCCTCAAATTCCTTGTCTTTGCTTTGCCAGCCAATAAAGATCCTGGCAAGCTAAGCGAGGCCAGCTCACTCTTCAAGCTGTACCCATCAAGGAAGGAGTTGCACAACTTTTCTGAACTTGGTCAACTTGCAGTGCAGCAGTTGACCAAACATACAACTTTCTTTCACGAAAATACGAGAAAGGAAGGGGCGCAAGTGGTTGCTTTTCTAGCAAGGTATTCGAGGCATTTTCGTATAAAAAGTACTTTATTAAACTTTGAATTTTTGGAATTGAAGAGGGAAATAGACGAGGGAGGGGCGCACATCAATGGAGGGTGAGATGCAGCAGCCGCGACCGCGGGCTGCCTCGACGCCCCATTTCCACGGTTTGGGCGGCCCGGGCTCGATGGTGATCGCGCCGTTGGGGGGCACGTCCATAGCGGTGCCCCATCGCAACAGGCATCACCACCGCGGGCCGTCGGGGGGGCCCGCGGCGAATGGGCATCAGCGGACCGCGACTTCGACGTCGCCATCATCATCGATGGCCTCGATGGCGTCGGGCGGCGCAGGGCCGCTGTCGGGCAGCGGCACGTCGATCATGGTGCCCGCCCTGCCGTCCTCCTTCTACGCCTACATCAAACGAAACGTACCCGGCACCTCCCTCAGGTACCTGCCACCCCCTCCCTCCATCCCTTTGGACAAAGACCTGCTTCCCACGCGCCTCTCCCGCTACTCGAATGCATCTCTTCAAGATTACAAAAATTACTTCAAATCGCGTGTAGAGCAAAGCCCCCTCAATCTCGACCATTCCCAATGCTATGGCTGTGGGATACACAAGCGAGGGGGTTGCATTCGCGTAGGAACTCGATCGGCTCGTAAATTATTTATTTTATTTATTTAATAAATAATTTGATTGGTGTCTGTGGCTGGCAGGGCGAGGGACTGGGGAGAGTTCACAGAGAGCGCGCTGGTCAAGGTGGTGGAGGGCCTCTCGCCCTCCTTGGGCCCGCCCGCTCTGCTGCACATCTACGAAAGGCACGTACTGCTACTCTCATGCAGCTGCACTCGTCGCGCTGTACCGATCTCACTTACGCGCGTGTGGATGTGGGTGTGCGTGCACGGTGGTGCGTGGGCAAAACGCACGACAGGGATGTGAGGACGAATGAGACATCAAAGCTCATGTGGACGTGTCCCATCTCGCCACAGAACCTGCGCGAGGTGCAGGATTCATCGCGCTACTTCTCCCTCAAGATCGCGTCCGACATCAACTCGGGCGAAGGTACCTGGCGCTCAGCGAATTGCTCTGCACTGTCACGCTGGCACGCACGCACGTGATCCTCACGTTTGTGTTGCTGTTGCATGCAGAGATATGCCTGGGCATTGCCTTCTATACCAAGGACGACAGCACGGCCTTCGTCGCCAAACTGTACCTGCACCACTCACACTTAGGCGGGCTTTATGCTCTTCACCATGTCGCACGTCGCTCACGCACAGCGTGCACGTGATGATTTCAATCGCCAGGTGGTCCGTCATTCAGAAGGTCAATGCGGTCAAGGAGCTGCGCAACGAGGAGGAGATGCAAAAGAAGTACGGGGACATGAAGCTCACAGATGAGGACGAGGATGAAGACGAGAGTACGCGTTCCTATTCCCCACCTCTTTGGGTAAACGTGCCACTGACTGACCGTTGGTTTCGGCTCTCGCTGCAGGTCTGTGGTTGAGCATGAGCGACGAGCTGGCCATCGAAGTGTTCAGAAGGCTGAGCTACCGCGACCTTTGCAATGTCGCCTGCACGTGCGTCAAGTGGAATCTCATCGCTAATGATGACCTCGTAATGCCGCCTTCCTCTCCACCCTATCATATGCCCTCACACAAGCTGCACGCATGACTTGCGACTGACGCAACGCACATGACAGCTGTGGAAGGAGTTGTACCGCAAGGAGGGCTATCCGCCGCTGGGCGGGAACGACAAGATGCGGGTGACCGGCACGCGAGCGCGTCAGTCCCTCTTCTTTTCGTGGAAAACCAACTTTGTCAACGAGTGGAAGCGAGCGCATCCCGTCGGCAAGGTTGGTCAGCCTGCGCTCAAAACACGCTGCGTCCGGGGCGCATGCTGTCGCCGCACAAGCACGTGTACTGACGCCTCATGCGTGCTGAGAGCAGGGCGACGAGCAGGTGGAGATCAAGAGTCAGTGGCTGGATGGGGACCTGAGCATCAAACTGGTGGCTGTGGGGGACGACTGCAACCGACTCAAAACCAAGCTGCTCTTCACCTACACCGACCGCTATCCCGAGGACTACGTCCCTACCGTATTCGAAAACCACGTCGGTACGTACCAGCTGCCTCGGCTCACGCGTAAGCGATAAGCGTGGTGGCTCAATACGCGTTGCTTGCGCACACAATTCAGTGACGCGAAAGATTGGCGACTTCACGGTGGACCTCAATCTGTGGGTACGTGCTCTGCTCCTTCCCGTGTGTCCTTCCTCTTGAACGATCAGGCCTCACTCTCTCATCGTCCTCGTCCCTAACTCCAATACAGGACACAGCCGGATCCGGCGACTACGATCGATTACGGTATGTGTGCACCACGCGCGTGCGCTGGGGCTCTGCAGAGATGGACTTGCTTGCAATGTGTCGCAGTGAACTGAGCATGCGTGCGATTGCAGACCACTTTACTACGGAGAGACGGATGTATTTATTGTACTATACTCAGTCATCAACCGAAGCTCCTTCCAGAACGTGTCCGCCAAGGTAAGTGCGCGTGTGCGTGGACACATTCGTGTGCGTGCGTGCGTGAACGTGTTCGTGTGCGTGTGTGACCGACACGTTTGCTGACCCGGCCTCTGGGCGATGCGCAGTGGGTGCCCGAGATCACGCGATTTTGTCCCGGCGTGCCGATCATCCTCGTGGCTGGCGACGTCCACCTGCGCTCCGACGCCACCGCCCTCCAGAAGCTCGCCGCCAAGGGCGAGTCGCCCATCACAGAGGAAGAGGTACCCCCACCCCACCCACGCCCTGACTCGCATGATGTGATGACGACCACGACGATGTTGACGTTGACGTTGTTGTTGATGATGATCGATACATTCAACAACAGGGCGAGGAGCTGGCGAGCGTGCTGCGGGAGCGGGGGTTCCCGTGCCGGCAGAGCGTGGAGTGCTCGGCGCTGCAGAACTGGCACGTCAAGAAGGTATTCGACTGCTCCGTGCGGGCCGTCATCCTCGAGAAGCGCGCCAAGCGCAAGCGGACCAAGCGAAAGCGCGAGAAGTCCTGCCTCCTCAGCTAACGTCATGCGATGCGGCATGTGCTGTGACTTCCAGCCATGAAGATGCTCAACATTCTTGAAATTTTTCGGTGCACGGACCTAAAATTTTTATCATTTTAGTTCAAGAACTGGCCGAGATTAGTTCGTGCGAGGATGGAAGAAGAAGCGCGGCAAAGAAGAGAGGAAGGACAGGGAGAGCCGTCATCGGGTCACGATGCTGCCGTGCACACGGCTTCGAGTGAGACGGAAGAGGCGGCGCTCCTGCAGTACGTACACAAAAGTTTTTTTTTTGCTGATGCATGGGGGGGAGAAGGGGCATCGGCCCTCTCGTGCCGCGATGGAGTTCAGGTCGCACTCACGCGGTTTACGTATGCACACGCGCAGGCTGCCGGTGGAGGTGGTGGTGAGCATCGCCAACTGGCTTCCCCTGCGCGACATCGGCCGAATGGGCCTCGCCTGCCGCGCCCTCCACTCCCTGCTCGCTCACGACGTACGCCCTCGGCACGCACGTTCTCGAGCTTTCCAGTAGTGCGTGTGTGTCGTGTGCATAACGATCTCCGCTCGCGCTCACAGAGCATCTGGCACCACGCGGCCGAACGCGAGTTGGGCGTGCCGCGCTCGCTCGGCTTGCCCGAGCACTACCGGTCCTGGCTCAGCCTGTGCGCGCACCTCAGTACGCGTCCTATGTCGGCCCGAGAGTCCGTGTGTGCTCGAGCTCGAGCTTGAGCGAATGCAGGTGCAGGTTAACTCACACATCACACAGACCAGTTCAGGCGCGTGCTGCCAAAGCCGTCAGTCAACGAGGAGACCGCGTCGCTCGTGGGCTGGCGACCTTTTGAACCTGTGATCGTGCAGGGCACTGCCACCACGATCACGTTCTGGGTAATGCCCCCCGCAACTGCAACTCTCATGCCCTTGACGCTTAGCGTAAGGCTGACCTGGCGATGTCTCAGCTGTTCATGGCCGACGTGCGCGAGGTAAACGACCAAGCGACCATGCCGATCGTCTACGTGCAGAACGGCGAGACCAAGCTGTGCATTGGAATGCCCTGGCGTGCCGCCAACCTCATGATCGCGTATAACAAGCCAGCTGACAACGCACCTGTAGGCAAGGGCGAGGAGGATGCAGACCGCGGGGAGCCGGGGCCCTCCCAACGCTTGCTCGAACACAGGCGGCGACGCGGCAGCGGCGGCAACTGGATGTGTGACTTTGAGAGCACGCTCGCGTTCCCCATGCTCGAATGGACGCACGTCACGGTCGAGATCGAGTGGCAAGCGCCGCCAGCGTCATCCGACGCGCCAGAGGACTACCGTCCAGGCCTTTCAGTCTGGTTCGGCAGCGAGGACGTTAGCATCACCATCTCTTCCTCCGCGAACCGTCGACCGCGGGTATGTGTCCAGCTACCGGCGGTGTGTGTGTTCGCGTCACGCTCACTCGCCAATGATGGTGCACCAACGCAGGAGTTTATATGGAGACGGCCGTACGAAGTGCAAATTGGAGAGCTTGAGACTGCTTGCCGGAGGAGTCTTGTCCGGTACGCACACAGGGCTGACGTTGCCAGAGAGAGGGAACGCGATACAGAGTCACTCAAACTTCATCAACGAAAACGTGGTGTGTTGCTGCCTCGTGCGCTCTGTACGAATCAAGGGAAGTGCGGGTGTACGACACCAAGCTCCATCCGGGCGACGCAGAGTTCCTGTCGGCCATCGAGCCGCCACCGCGTACGTACTACCCGCATCCTCTCCTTCTCCAAGAGGTCGTTCATTCACACCCGCCTCTGGTCTGATCACAGCGGACAACTTGAGCGAGCTCGACGCACACGTGCAAGCGGGCCTTCAGACATGTGCGTTACTGTTTCGCTTCTTGCTTCTCGCTTCACACTTCCTGCAACACATGCGTGGCGGCTGCTTGCATCCAATTCTCACGAACGTTTCACGTATGGCACAGTGTTCCACAGCGGTGTGACGTGTGATGGCTGTACGCTCCCGTCAACTCACTGCGCACACTCGTGAGATCAACGCATTGACGACCGCTTGGCGTGTGTGTGTGTGTGTGTGTGTGCGTGTCGTGTGTGCGTGTGAAAGGTGATCATCATCCGCTCCAAGGTCTGCGCTACAACTGCGTCGAGGGTTGTGACTTTGGTGCGCTCCGGGCATGGCTCCTGCTCCCCTCCTCCTCTCCTGCGTCGCTCACGCTTTCACGCGCCACCATGCTCTTCGCGCGCGTGTGTGCGTGTGTGCGTGCGTGTATTGAAACCATACCAGATCTGTGCAAGAAATGTTATGACGCCGGCATCAACCCCGCCCGTACGCTTGCGTTCCCCCTCCGCCTTGCATTGTCTGCTGCTATCACGTGCCTCACCACGTCTGTGCTTCCTTTTGGCCGCGCGCGGAGCAGACCTGCCGGTGTCGCCAAGCCACGAGAAGGACCACGGCTTCCGAGTGCTGCAGACCCGCGGGTTTGGCGCCCAGGGCTACTTGGTAGACCCCTCTATCCTCTTCTCTCACACACGCTGACGCTGGATACCTCACCACGCTCCCATCCCGCGTACGGCGCCAGGTGCCGCCGCCCACTGCGCGTGAGGCCAACCAGTGAAGCCATTGCGTGTGTCTGTGCGCTGGCGGGCGGAAAGTCCGAGAAGTAACAAGCCTGCGACTGTTCACTCCGCGCAGGGTGGACCAGCCATCGTCCAACCAGAAGTGATCGCTGTCTAATCAGCCAATCAGAGGAGTATGCCACGTAGTCACCTCTCGAGCAGACGCTGCGCCATTGGCGTGTGCGGTTTAATGATCGTATCGGGGCCTGTGTTTGGCGTGGTTAACTTCAACACAACCCATACCACCCCCGATACGATCATTAGGTCTCCCGTGTAGTCAGCGCACCAATGGCGAGGAGGCATCACAGGTGTGGGGTGCAACGCCAACGTCCCAATCCCTTGATTCCCTTGTCATTAACAGGTCACCGCCCATTGGCTGCGATGGGCTCCGTCTGGCCAATAGGAATCACGCACAACAGGACAACCAATTATCTGTCAAGCCCGTATGGCTGTCGAGCCAATGGGGTAGCTGCACACATGCAGGTTCACCTCACGAAAGGACAACATGTCATCCTCATCCTCCGTCCGTGGCCAAAACACACCCCAGATATATCCCCAGCCAATGGCAGTGATTCGGAGTCAAAACGTGGGTGTACATAAACCTCGCACACACGACGGCGAGAAGGTGCACACACATAACCTCACACTCTTCGTCTGTACGATACGCTCTCGCTCACAGCCCCGGGATGAGTGGTCGACTTGCTGCCGTCGTGGCGCTCCTCTTGTGCCTTGCCGTGGGAATGAGCCACGGCACCGTCTACAACATCAGCCCGTCCGACTCTGGATGGAAGACCACCCTCTCCTCCCTCGTCGCAGGCGACACCGCAATCCTTGCTTCGTACGTCCTCCTCCTCCTCACAGTCACCTCGCCTGGCCTCGCCTCGGATCTAAACTAGATGTGCGCACGAACACGTACAGGGGCACGTACACGCTCACCGGGTACTTCGCACTCACCCTGCCCGGTTCGCAGGCTGCGCCCATCGTGATCAAGGGCGCCGGCACCGGCCTGACGGTCATCAACCAGCAGAGCACGACGCAGAACATCGTCAACATCGTCGGCCAGTACTTTAGTTTCTACAACATGTCCTTCACCGGCGGCTCTCGCGGCGTTCGCCTCGGACCGGGTACGTAGCTAGCCTCCCCTCTTGCCCCCTTCATAGCTGAGCTCGGCTTGGCTCACACGTACGCGCGTGCGTGACATCAGGCGAGGCGTCGTATGCGACGTTCGAGAGTGTGAACATCCACGACACGCTGGAGACTGGATTCAGCGCCAACGACGCCGGCATCCTCTACACCAACCTGGTCCTGCGGCGCATGGAGATCTACAACACCGGCTCGGCGACGAGCGAGTGCTTCTATCTCGGCTGCAACCAGGACAAGTGTCAGGTCAAGGACAGTTTGGTGGAGCTCAACTACTGCCACGACACCAACAAAGCCCAGTCAGGCTACGGCAGCGGCGTCCAGCTCAAGACCGGATCCTACAGTACGTCACTGGACTGATGCAGCGCTCCGCCTCGCAGCGCACCACCATAGCTCATGAGGCATGTGTGCACACAGGAAACATCATCAGGGACAACGTGTTCTACAACACGGGAGGTCCCGGCGTCCTGATCTACGATGACTACGGCGTACCGCTCGCTCCCCTGTTGTTTAACTCATGCCATCTTGGAGGTGGGCTTTGTTTAACTCCGATAAACGTGCAGAGGGGAGTGAACTTGGTGGAGGGCAACGTAGTCATGGGCACCGGAGACGCCGGCATTCAGCTGAGCTCGGGCGCCATCATCAGGAACAACATCATCACTGGAGCGGCCAACTACGGCATCTTCGTTGCCGACAATCAGAACCAAAACGCCGGCGTCTTCCACGACGTCCAGATCGTGCACAACACCGTCTACAACTCTGCCTTGGCTGATCTCTATCTCAAGGTTGGGAGTCGATCTCTCTCCTGCTGGCTGTCGTCTTTGCCTAACCTTGCGCTTTCTCCGCTGCGTGCAGGCGCTGAGCGGAAGCGAGTTCGTGTTCGCCAACAACGCGTTCCTCTCGTCGACCAACGCCTTCACTGTGGCGACCCAGACCAACACCGTGTGGCTCAACAATGCCTACGTCGCTGGCACTCGTCCCGGGGGTACAGGCTGGCCTCGCGCAAGTTACATAGGAGTTAAAATGCACACCAACTCACCATTCAAGATTGTATCCACATCTTGATCAGGCGTGGCCACGACTGGCGTGTTCACGGTGACCGCGAGCGCAGTCATCAACGCCGCCGGTAAGAACTTCTACCCTTCGGCCACAAGCGCGCTCATCAACGCCGGCAGCACTGGCTACACGTCGCCGGCCACTCGCGACTATAACGGCTCCCCGAGGACCGACTCGACGCCCACCGTCGGCGCCTATGTACGCTCTCCCTCACTCTCCCTCTCTCGTATGGCGCTGATGATGGCTGGTCGCTGACACTGTCCTGGTGGTGCAACACGCAACAGGAGTACACGACGGCGACCAATCCCGGTCAGGCAATCGGCCCGTACTTCAAGACGCTCATCACCTCGAATCCTGGTGTCACTCCTTCGGCCTCGGCGAGCAAGGCCGCCGTGCCGAGCTCCACCAGCACGCCTACAGCGAGCAAGGCCGCTGTGCCGAGCGCCACCAGCACTCCCACTGCGAGCAGGGCCGCTGTGCCGAGCGCCACCAGCACTCCCACAGCAAGCAGGGCTGCCGTGCCTAGCGCTACGAGGAGTCCCACGCCGAGCAAGGCAGCCGTGCCGAGCGCCACGAGGAGTCCCACGCCAAGCAAGGTAGCCGTGGCTAGCCCCACGAGGAGCCCCACGAGGAGCCCCAAGGCAAGCGCATCGCCGAGCGCGTCCAAGGTGGTTAGACCCATCACCAGCGGGACTCCCTCGGCCAACCCGAGCCTGTCCGACGCCGCGAGCCTTCTCAGCCCGCTCGGCTACTTGCTGGGCATCTTTGCTCGCTCCGCCTAGACATACTCTTGATGGCGTGTTGGCCGACCGTGCACGGCCCCAACGGCTCCTTGTACACTAAAGCTCTCTTCATCTTACCTTGTTCGTTCGGAGCTAAATGAATGCCAAAGCTGCAGACGACCTTGACGCAAGTTAGATACACACACGCACGTGCCGCTGGAAAGAGGGTCAGGAGGAGGAGGAGGAGGGAAGAGAGGGAGTGAACAGCCTCTCTCTGACCGTCATATCGCTGTGGTCTTAGTAGGAGGGATTAAACACAAAGCTCATTGACCCACTAAAGGAGGGAACCTTGCTGGCCGTGGTGTCCGTGGGCCTGAGCGGGCTCTAAGGGCGTACCGGTCATGACCGCCATCATCGTCATCAGTCAGAGCACAGAGGGGAGGGAAGAGAGAGAGAGAGAGAGAGCAGAAGCAACCGACGCTGATGAGCTCAACATGCACCACACTATGACCCACAAAAGCGATCGGGCGCACCAGCGCAGGAGCGCAGGGGAGGGGCATGCGGCGGCAAGGGCGGCGTACCAAGCACTCGAGGAAGGGCGCGTTGTAGACGTTGAAGTTGAAGTGTACGGAAGGGGCAATACAGCACACGGCCAAGAGGGAGGCGATGTGCCGAGGAACGCGTGTGGCCAGCTTGAAGCGACGTGCCAACTCAGTCAGGAGCGCTCGCGCCGTGTCGTAGATCTTGTCATCAGCTCCGCCACCATAATTCAAGTGGACGTCAACGTCTGGCGTCCTTTCCTTCCTGGAGTATGCTGTGGAGATGGAGAGACGGAAACTGATCTCGGTCTCGGCGACATCCGTCAACTGGCACTCGATCTTTAGCACCCCGTGGCGGCCAACACCGTTGTTCGCCTCGTAGTCGTCGTCGTCGTCGTCGTCGTCGTCGTCTTCGTTTTCGTCGTCACCGTGTGGGAGCTGCAAGAGGATCACGCCGTGCCAACTATCGGCCCAGTTATAATTGATCCTGGCGTTGCAGCTCGTGCCTAGCACAGGAGTTAGCTTATGTTATCATCTGGATGCGTGCCCCCACCTACGCACGCATGTCACGCACAGCACGCGTAACAGAGGTGAGTGTCTGCACCTGAAAGGGGCTTGATGTGTGGCAGGAGTTTGGCGATGTCGTCTGGCCTCACTCGGTCGAGATCGCGGCAGAGCGCGTAGGCCTGCACCAACCCGAGCCGCAACCTGCACCGCACCGCTGGTCATACCCCGTACGATGGTCATCATCAGCAGGAAGAGATGGCAATCAGTGATATGGATGGCACGCACCGAGGTGCTTGAGCTCACGCAGGATCCCGAGGTTGTGCGATGCCTGCCTGCCGGCAAAGAACGTCGCCACGGGCGAGTGGTACTCGCTCACCTCAAACGGCGCACTCCGTGTGGCTCTGATGTCGTTGTAATTGTTCTTATCATCGTCTCCAGTCAACGAATCGCTAGGAGTGTCCCAAGACTGTTTGGTCCACCACCGGTTCCAGTCGAAACACCCGGTAGAGGCCCTCCCGCAGCCTGCGCTCCACAACACCAACGACATCGCACTGGCCAGACAGCCAGCCAACAACGCATGCGTGAGTGTGCGTGTGGTGATGTGATAGCCGCACGCGAGCGAGCAGCAGGGGGACACTGACGTACTCAATGACACGCTGCTCGCCGGTGAAGCCCAGCGCCTTGGCGAGTGTGCTCCACAGTTCCAAGTTTGTGCTCCACAGGTTCGGGTTCATCGGCTGCTCTTCCAGTTCGCCTGAGCGGTTCGCTACCAGGCGGTGGCGTCGAGCAGAAGATCAGTTAACCACTCCCTCATGGTAGCCATGATGGTCATCAAGCTTCTCAAGTGGTGGTGTACTCACATGTTTCGGTCCAACAGCGACGGAGGGCGACCTGGGATGAAGCAGTCGGCGACGACGTCGGAGTGAAACAAAGCACTTCGACGTCACTTATCTGGATACCTTCAGTGGCCCACACGTCCGTAGAGTTACTTTCGAGCACCTCCTCTTTCTGTGTGTCGTGTGCGGTGCGTGCGTGCGTGCGTGCGTGCGTTACACGTTAATGTCTTGTGACATGAAGGAGACAGGAGGGGAGAGTTGGACGCAGTACCACGTTGAAGACATAAGTCTCGCCTTGTGTTGTGCTGACCTCCAGCAGGGATGCCGTAACCACTGCCCTTAAGCTCTCAACGCGTACGTAGCTCTTCACTGTCACGTGCTGGCGGTGGTTGTCCGCCCCGCCACCACGACTGAGTTAGATAGCGTGCTGATCCGGTTGCATTGCCGCTGCGTGCGCTGTTCGCTGCGCCAGCCAAGGGTGGGGGAACCTTCCGAGCAGCGGCGGGCATGTAAGCTGGGAAGCCACAAGTGTCACTGACCTCCTCCCAATAGGCGGCTTGCTCGATCTCGTGTTGGTGCAGCTGTGCGTTCGCGTGGCCTATCACGGTGTCCAGCATGTCGATCACGTCCTGCCGCTCATCGGCGGCGCGCACTCTGGCGGCAGCAGCGTCGTCCTCGTTGTCAACGTCGTGGTGCTTGACGAGGTTGAACTCCTCGGTCAAGTTGAATTCGTTGAGGAGCAGAGCGACGCATTGACGCGTGGCATTGGCCACCTCCCACGACTGCCGCACGAGCAGGTTCCAGCTCTTGCCCAGCTGGTGTCTCTCGTAGGCGTCTGCGCGTGTGATGCTGGCTGTCATGGCCTTCACGACCGCCCGCACCTTGCCCATCAGTTCCTCGTTTGTCTCGTCGTCGTCGTCGTCGTCATCGTCGTCTTCATCTTCATCTTCATCTTCATCTTCATCTTCATCTTCATCTTTGTCCTCATCGTCGCCCTCATCTTCTTCGTCGTCTATGGCGAGATCGTAGGCGAAGATGGCATCAATGTAGGGCTGCTTCCAAGTGGCGCGCCTCACTTTCATGCGCTTGCTTTCGCAGTAGCGCTTCAGCGTTGCCACGGAGTAGGCGCCGAGGCAGTCGCGGTCGAGCTCTTCGCCTTCGTCAATCTCCTTGCCATCTCTGATCTCGCTGATGGTGATCAGAGGGGACTCATGGAAGAGACGACTCAGCACCGCCAACGCAAGGACCGTGTCGAGTGCTTCCGCTGTGGTCTCCTCCTCGTGGTCGTTGTTGTCTTCTGGGGTTGTCGTCGGGTAGGCCACGAGAAGGACGTCAACCAAGCTCGCCAGCTTGCTCTGGCTCTGCGCGAGGTCGTTGCGCCAGGCCGTGGCCCGCGGAGGCAAGAGGGCCATGGAGCGGATGAGCTCGCGGACGCTGGCGCGATTCGTCGTCATCATCACCTCCTCCCACACCAGTCGACCGCCGCCGGCGTCTTGATTGTCCTCTTGGACGTCGCTGTCGTCATTGGGCGGCTCGGCGTCTCGAGACTGAAGCAGCCACTTGCCGAAGACATCATCCGTCGGTGCTGTGTGTGTGTGTGTGTGTGTGTGTGTGTGTGTGTGTGTGTGTGTGTGGATACTGCGAGATCAGCATCATACTGATCACACCACACCGCATCACACAACGCCACACACACTGGAGGTACTGTGAGCGGGCGAGGTGAAGTCGGCCGACGACGGCACGCCAGCCGCGGACACGAGCTGCGGCACGACAAAGCCCAACACGAGCCGCGCGGCGCCGTGGCGCGACATGACGAGCTCGCGCATGGCCCGATTGGCTTGACGCGCAGCGAGCGCGTCTTGCAAGCTCAGCCACCTGTCGTTGGTGTTGGCGTTGGCGTTGTCGTCACACAGAGTGAGTAAGAATCCACGCATGCACGCTGCAAGCAGCGATCAAGCAGGACCCAACAACAACAACAATAACAACAACAACAATCACAAAGGGGAGGGCGATGAGGGCCCGGGGGGGAGTGCATGCCCACATAGTTGGTGAAGAACGAGGTCGGGAAGAGCGGTGAGGAGCAGGAGGAGCTCGACATGCTGCCAATCATGATGATGGCCTGTTTTAGCGTCATCACCACCACGCGGCAGCACGCAATGATCAGAGTCTCGGTCATCGCTGTCTTCTTCCCTTCGTTCCTTTCCGGCGTCTTCTTCTTCACCGCCGAACGGCTCGCCCCCAACCTCGCTGTGAGGGATATCCCCCCTTAGTGACTCTCGGAGCTAAAAAAAAATATTGCGTCCGGCGTGGGTAGAACCTTTTAGTTTGTGCAAACATGGCCCAGTCGCTCATCTCCTCCACCTCTTGCCCGGTTGCGCACGCCAGAGAGGAGGTGTGGCGCGGTCTGTGTTTTTTTATTTTTCTATTTTCTATTTTCTATTTGTAATTTGCTCGTTCCTCATTGGTCCAATTCGTCTTCTTCGCCTCAAAACTTCAGGTTTGATGAGTGTGAATGTGTTGTGTTTGCAAACAGCAGTGATGCCGCCGCACGGGGTGAGGTGGCTCTAGGTGCGAATCTACGAAGGCACATGGAGGAGTTCAGAGTCCGACGCGTGGGGCTGCAATAGCTGCTCTACCGCGCCAGACGTGGCGAGGTAGTCCTGGCTCATCTGCTTCACACCGTTCCATCGGTTTGTCGCTTTTGTGGTGTGGATTCTCAGCTGAAGCTGGAGTCTCGCGGCACGTCGGGGCTCCTGCTTGGTCGTGTTGACGACTACGTCGTGAACGGCGTTCGCCTTTGTTGCGCTCTCGAGATGCAACCGCACGCTTCGACGTCCTTACTCTGTTCGTTGATGGAATCCAACACCAGATCAATGCTTCGGACATGGCCTTGAACTTGGCGCACAGCTTTCTGTACTCTATCCATGTCAACACACCAGTGGTTAGTTATGAACTAGACAAGAGGGAAGCAGTTGAGCCAACAGGTTGTACCCATATGAGACAATCCAGATACTGCAGCGGTCCTCACAAGAGCACTAAACCCGAGGAAGAGTTCGCGCCAGCTCCTCCGCCAGCTGCGCCACCGGCAGTTCCACCTGCAGCGACTCGGGGCAGCAACTGTTGCGCAAGCGATCAGCACTATGGCCCACAGCGATTGCTCCTGCGATGGATGACTGGGCCAAGGCTGATCTGCTTTGCGTTCTCTACAAGGGCCGGTATCTGCGGAAGTCAGTTGTTGGTGCGGAGCTTCCATTTGAAGGTGTGTGATGCCTTAGGTCGAGTGTGTGCGTGCGTGTGTCTGCCTTGGTCCGATGCTGGTGCGTAAAACGAAAGAGAAGGCGCAACTTTATTGGTCTCAACTTCGGCCGAAACTGACAGCACCCAATCAAACGCCACGATGGCAAACGGGCGAACGGGGAAGAGGCGCGCCACAACCCACAGGTGGCCATGAACTGGAGCGACGCGAGTGGGTCGGGGTGGAGTGTGAGAACACACATGACAACTAGTTCGCATCGTTCGGCTGAAAGCAAGGTTCGCCCCAAGAAACCTGATTGGCTCTTTCGGCCGAAGTGCCAGCGAATGGTTGAGGGGGAGGCGGGTGGGCAGTGAAGTAGGGAGGGTCTTTACGGTGGTCAAACACAGAGTTGACTGCCCGACAAAAGGGGTGGTCCTCGACGATCATGGTCTCTGTGGGCCGGTGTGGGCTCTGATGACGTCCACAATCGCACAGAGGAGAAGGAGAGAGAGAGAGAAACAACCACAGATGAGCCAAGATGTGCCACACAACCCACAGGAGCGCGGGGGAGGGGGCAAGCGGCAGCACGGGCGGCGTACCAAGCACTCGAGGAAGGGCGCCTCGTAGCTAAAGTTATAGCGCACGGAGGGGCGATGCAGCACACGGCCAAGAGGGAGGCGACGTGCAGGGGACTGCGTGTCGCCAGCTTGAAGCAACGCGCCACCTCGGCCAGGCACACCTGCGTCTCCTTGTCAATCGAGTATTTACCCTTGGACAGGTGCACCTGGATGTCTGGCATCCTGGTAGCACCACACGGCAAAGGCCACACACAAATGATTGGGGTCAGCAGCAGTTCACTCAGTGCACTGGTGAGAGATGGGTAGGACGGTACCGCTCCACAACAGCGCCACCAGAGGACGACGAGGATGAAACGAAGAGGCTGAGACCCGCGTCGTTTGCGAAAAGGTCAGCGACGTCTTTCAACCGGCACTCGATCTTGAGCACGCCCTGGCGAACGCCAACGTTGATCGGCTCGTCTCTAAGCTGCAAGAGGACCACGCCACTGCAATGGACAATGTCGCAGCTATAGACGCTGCTGTTGTGTTCGATCGAAGCGCTGTAGCTCGTGCCTGAACCAAGACGCACACAAGCACGGATGAGGCTCTCTGTGCACCGACGCTCGCGCAAGGCGATCAAGATATAGGCCTAAGGGGTCTGCGTAGTACCGGAGAGGGGCTTGATGTGTGGCAGGAGCTTGGCGATGTCGTCCGGCCTCACGTGGTCGAGATCGCGGCAGTGCGCGTAGGCCTGCACCAACCCGAGCCGCAACCTGCACCGCACCGCTGGTTTCGTCCCCCCATACGGGCGATGATGGTGATCAGGAAGATGATGAGATGGCAATCAGGCGGAGCAGGGAGGAGAGAGTCAGAGTTATGGATGACACGTACCGAGGTGCTCGAGCTCACGCAGGATGCCGAGGTCGTGCGATGCCTGCCTAGTGCCGGCAAAGAACGTGGCCACGGGCGAGTGGTACTCGCTCACCTCAAACGGTGCCCACCGTGTAGCTCTGTCCATCTCCTCATCTTCTTCGCTGTATGTGGTGGACGAAGCAGTGTACCAAGAGCTGTTGGTCCACCACCGGTTGCAGTCGAAGCGCCCGGTAGAGGCCCTCCCGCAGCCTGCGCTATACAACACCAACGTCACCGCACTGGCCAGCCAGCCGCCCATCAGCACATCACACTCGTATAAGCACGTATAGTGTCGCGCACGAGCGAGGAAACGGGACGTACTGGCTGATGCGCTGCTTGCCGGTGAA
The DNA here is from genome assembly GCA_000826305.1 of Acanthamoeba healyi. Classification (NCBI taxonomy): domain Eukaryota; phylum Discosea; order Longamoebia; family Acanthamoebidae; genus Acanthamoeba; species Acanthamoeba healyi. The sequence goes on from CDFA01020763.1 coordinate 39,026, forward strand.
GCCAAGCGCACTGGCGAGTGTGCCCCATAGCTCCAGATTGATCAGCGGATCGTGGACGTTCTTCTCCTCCATCTCTTCTCCCGTGCTGTACGCTGAGCGCCGAACGGAAGATCCATGTTACCCCCCAACCATACCACCACCACCACCACGATCGTCACAAAGCGGTGATCGTTTGTACGCACGGGTGTAGGTCCAAGAGCGACGAAGGGCGAGCTGGGATGACGTCTCCGGCGGCGATGCCGGAGTGAAGCAAAGCACTTCGATCCTGCTAATCTGACCTTGGTCGTCCCACTCTACTGCCTCGTAGATACTTTCGAGCATCTCCTCTTTCTGCGTGTCGTGTGTCGTCTTGCACATCAGCTGATGTGCGTGACCGGAAGGAGAGAGGGCGGAGGGGCACACGACACGCGGTACCACGTTGAAGACGTAGGTCTCGCCTTGCATCGTGCTGACCTCCAGCAGGCACGCCGTCACCACAGCATGCGCACACATGGCGCGAACGTAGCTCTTCACTGTCACGTGCTAGTGGCGGAGTCCGCCATCCACCAACGGAGTTAGTTAGCTGCAGCACAATTAAGTGCTCGTCAAGCCATGTGCGGTGGTACCTTCCGAGCAGCGGCGGCCACGTACGGAGGCACGTCACTGACATTCCAATAGGCGGCTTGCTCGATCTCGTGTTGGTGCAGTTGCGCTGTCGCGTGGCCCACCACGGCGTCAAGCACGTCGATCGCATCCTGCCGCTCGTGCGGCGCCAGCGCTCCCTCCCACACCGGTTGCCTATCAGGACGAGACGTGGCCTCATCCAAGGCGGCCTTGATCTCCTCGGCCTCGACAAGCAGCTGGGCTACCTCGTCGTCCGATGATGGAGAAGAGGAAGAGAACGGCGGCCAACACTCTGATCACGCTGTGAGCTGCCGCTTGTAGATGACCGCTCTGTATCTGATCAGAGCTCTGATCACTGCTGCCGCTTGTAGATGACTTAGACGTCAGCAAAACAGTCCGCGATCAGCAGGAGCATGTCATGGAGCGCCTCTTCCTCATCACTGCTCTTCCGGACCTCGTTCTTCACCAACTCTCTGGGTACGCACACACAAACACACACACGCACACGCCACTGAATCGCCCTTCATCCGTGTGCGCACAACCACACGACCACCAACCATTAAAAACCAGGTGGCTGAGCTTGCGAGACGCGCTCGTTGCTCGCCAGGCCAATCGGGCCATGCGCGAGCTCGTCATGGCGCACCACGGCGCCGCGCGGCTCGTGTTGGGCTTTGTCGTGCCGCAGCTCTTGTCCGTGGCCGGCGTGCCGTCATCAGCCGACTTCACCTCGCCTGCTCACAGTACGCAGTCTCCCGCACGCCTCACGTTGCGTGGACGTGGACGTGGGGGCGTGGGGGCGTGGCAATCAATCAAATTAGCTGATCGCGCAATGTTCATTCCTGCCATCCGTGCACGCAGCGCCGTGGGACGATATCTTCAGCAAGTGGGTGCTCCAGTCTCATGTCGAGCCGCCCATCGATGACAGCGACGACCAAGAAGGCGACGCCACAAACGCGGACGTAAAACCCACCACAGACCTCGACACGTTCCTGCAGGACTATGGCAGCGACGACTACGGTCTCGACGAGGAATTCGCCACAGCCGAGAATGGTGACGATGATGACGATCTTGATGATGACGACGTAGTTGAGGTGGTGATCGATGATGACGAGGTGGCCCAGCTGCTGGTCGAGGCCGAGGAGATCAAGGCCGCCTTGGATGAGGCCACGTCTCGTCCTGATAGGCAACTGGTGTGGGAGGGGGCGCTGGCGCCGCACGAGCGGCAGGACGCGATCGACGTGCTCGATGCCGTGGTGGGCCACGCGACAGCGCAACTGCACCAACACGAGATCAAGCAAGCGGCCTATTGGGAAGAGAGTGAGGTGCGCGCACACGTGGCAGCCTACGCTCAGCAGGTATTCACACCACGCCACTGCTCACTCTGCAACACTCGCTTGCGCTTTCAGCTCACCAACTAACAAACGAACTAACTGCTGTCGTCGTCGCCTGTTGAATGGATCGGACTTATAAGCACGTGACAGTGAAGAGCTACGTACGCGCCGAGTGTTCGGAAGCTGGGGTGACGGCCAGCACGATGCAAGGCGAGACCTACATTTTCAACGTCGTACCGTGTCGTCCAGCCCCCAACCCTTCCCTCTTCTCTCCCTCTCCCTCTCTCGCTCTCGCTTTGTATCGCACAATACTGATGTGCGCGACACGGCATAACGCGCAGAGAGAGGAGGTGATGGCATTCGGTGAGCAACGGCCGAGAAGCAGGGTAAAAGTGCTGTGTTTCACTCCGTCGTCGCCAGCGGCGTCTTTAGCCGAGGTCGCCCTCTATCGCACTTGGATCTACTCCTGTACGTACAAGCTTGAGATAGCCGAGTAGCGATGATGATGGCAGATCGGGGGTAACTGAACTTTCGACTGATAGACGCCACCGCTGTCAGCTTACTTCTCTGGGAAGGGCGAGAAGAACATCAAGGATCCACACATGAACTCGGGGCTGTGGAGCACACTGGCCATGGCGCTGGGCTTCACCGGCGAGCAGCGCATCACCGAGTATGCGTTCTTGCGCGCACTCACCCCTCTCTATCTCTCTCTTGTCTGATGCCTCATTCATGCAATCGCGGCGATGTCGTCCGGCCGCACTCGATCGAGACAGTGGCAGAGCGCGTAGGCCTGCACCAACCCGAGCCTCAACCTGCACCGCAGCCCTGGATTGACCGCCGTACAAGGAGAGAGGAGCAACATGCGGATGAGAGGGCAGAGAGAGAGAAAGGGTCAGATCTGATCTTCTCGGTTGGTTTGTGTGGGCGCAACGCGGTACCGAGGTGCTTGAGCTCGCGCAGGATGCCGGGGTCGTGCGGCGCCTGCCTCGCGGCAAAGAACGTGGCCACGGGCGAGTGGTACTCGCTCACCTCAAACGGTGCCCACCGTGTGCCGCGGTCGTAGTAGTTCGATTCGTCTTTGGCCTCGTCTTTATCGTTGTCGTCCTTCACATCCTTCTTGTCGTTGGCTTCATCTTCATCGTCGTCGTCATCGTCGTCTTTTCTGGACGAAGCAATCTGCCAAGCGCTGTTGCTCCTGCCACACATCAAACCCCTATCTGGTACGCAGAAAACGCGCACGCACGCACGCATTAACACCTGTGAAGCGAAGCGGTGGCAGCAAGTGAGTGTGCAAGTTTGCGTGTGCGTGCGTTGGCGTGCACAACAGCTCCGAGCCTTGGCAAGAACCGTTGGATCTCAACCGTCCCCCGTGCTTGTTGTGCATGTACATTCAGGCACGAGCTACAAGTCCATCATTGAGCGTAGCAGGGCCTACCACTGCGAAGGCGAGGTCCTCTTGCAGCTTCCACATGACGACGACGAGGAGGAGCAGAAAGACGATGCTGTTGACCGAGAGACGCTCAAGATCGAATGCCAGTTGTCGGACAGCGTCACTGACTGGAATGAGGAGAATGCGAGTTTGAGTCTGTCCGTCACGTCATCGTCACCGTACCTCCTGCCCTACGCCTACCACCCCTCGCCCGTCGGCGCACTGATGGCCTCTGCTGTGTTGGGTGTGTGCGTGTGTGTGTGCGTGTGTGTGTGTGCGTGTGTGTGTGTGTGTGTGCCAGCAGGAAGACAGACATCATTGAGGTGTACTTGACTTCTGATGATTATATTGAAGAAGATCCGATAGACGAGGAGGCGCAGGAGTGCCTGACCAAGTTGGCGCGGTGCTTCAAGCTGGCGACAAGCACTCCCACGCACGTCGCCTTAATGTTGGCTGCGTGCTGCATTGGGCCTTCGGTGCGCTTCAACTTTGACTACGGCCCGCCCTTCCTCGAGTGCTTGGTACCGCCATCTTCTCCATGGGTGTTGGTTGGCTCATCAATTTGTCGCATCGCTCTCTCTCTCACTCGCTGTGCTCTGTGGTGACAACAATGCTGACATCATCAATGACAGAGCCCACATCGGCCCAAGGAGTTGATGACCGTGGAGGATCACCCGTTCAGCAGGGCGATCGACTTTGTGTTCAGTGGTGCCAGCCACCAAAGGCTGCAATGACCCTAGGGAGAACGTCGTCCTCACGTTTTTCTCATGTGCAATGCTGTCCCAATCCGACCAGTGGTTGGTGTGGAGCTTCCATTGAAGGTGACGTGGAGAAGAGGCACTTCGGCCGAAGTGAAGAAACGCAATCGCACTTACCGCCGAAGGTGTATCAGGACAGAGTGGGTGGTTGAAGGGGAAGCGGGCGGGGCAGTTTAGTAGGGAGGGTCTTTCGCGTGGACAAACACAGAGGTGACTACCCGACAAAAGGGGTGATCCTCATTCGTCATGGTCTCCGTGGGCCGGTGTGGGCTCTGTCATTGACGCGTAAGGAGAGAGGAAGCAACCACAGATGAGCCACACAACCCACAGGAGCGCGGGGGAGGAGGCAGCTCGGGCGGCGTACCAAGCACTCGAGGAAGGGCGCGTTGTAGCTAAAGCTATGGCGCACGGAAGGGGCGATGCAGCACACGGCCAAGAGGGAGGCGACGTCCAGGGGACTGCGTGACGCCAGCTTGAAGCAACGCGCCACCTCGACCAAGCACACTTGCGCATCCTGGCCAATCGAATACTCACCCTCGGACGACAAGCGGACGTGGATGTCTGGCATCCTGCGAAGAACCACACAGCAAAGGCCCACGGTCAGCAGGCAGTGCACCGGAGGTATAGGTGGGAAGGACGGTACCACTTCACAACAGCGCCACCGGAGGACGACGACGAGGATGAGACGAAGAGGCTGATACTCGCGTCGTTCTCGTAACTGTAGGTGACGTCGGACAACCGGCACTCGATCTTGAACACGCCCTGGCGGACAATCGATCGGCTCGTCCCATGTGGGAGCTGCAAGAGGACCACGCCACTGCAGCAATAGGCGCTGTTGTGTTCGATCGAAGCGTTGTAGCTCGTGCCTGAACCAAGACTCAAACGCACGAGTGAGGCAATAAGACGATCAAGATAGGCATAAGGTGTCTGCGTACCGGAGAGGGGTTTGATGTGTGGCTGGAGCTTGGCGATGTCGTCCGACCTCACTTGGTCGCGATCTCGGCAGAGCGCGTAGGCCCGCACCAACCCGAGCCGCAACCTGCACTGCACCGCTGGTTTCGTCCCCCCGTACGGGCGACGATGGTGATCAGGAAGATGATGAGATTGCAGTCAGGCGGAGCAGGGAGGAGAGAGTCAGAGTTATGGATGACGCGTACCGAGGTGCTTGAGCTCACGCAGGATGCCAATGTCGTGCGACGCCTGCCTAGTGCCGGCAAAGAACGTGGCCACGGGCGAGTGGTACTCGCTCACCTCAAACGGTGCCCACCGTGTGGCTCTGCAGTCCTTAAACTTGTCCTTCTTCTCGTCTTCGCTGTATGTGGTGGCCGAATCAGTGTACCAAGAGCTGTTGGTCCACCACCGGTTGCACTCGAAGCGCCCAGTAGAGGCCCTCCCGCAGCCTGCGCTCCACAAGACTAACGTCACCGCGCTGGCCAGCCAGAAGGCCCATCAGCACATCACACGTTCACTCGTGTGAGCGAAAGTGTCACACGAGCGAGGTACATGACGTACTCATTGATGCGCTGCTCGCCGGTGAAGCCAAGCGCAGAGGCGAGTGTGTCCCACAGCTCCAGATTGATCAGCGGATCGTGGACGTTCTCCTCCTCAACCTCGTCTCCCATGCGGTACGCTGCGGCGCCGAACGGAAGATCAGTTGCCCCTCAACCACCACCACCACCATCACCGTCATCACCCAAGCGGAGGGTGATCGCTTGTACGCACAGTCGCTGGTCCAAGAGCGACGAAGGGCGAGCTGGGATGCCGCCTCCGGCGGCGACGCCGGAGGGAAGCAAAGCGCTTCGACCCTGCTGACCTGACATTGGTCGTCCCAGCCTGGTTCCCTCCAGGGAGGACTCTCAAGCACCTCCTCTCTCTGCGTGTCGTGTGTGCGTGTGTGTCGTCCTTTCACATCAGCGCCGCGCGACCGGAAGCAGAGAGAGGGCGGAGGGAGACGACACGGTACCACGTTGAAGACTTAGGTCTCGCCTTTCATTGTGCTGACCTCCAGCAGGCACGCCGTCACCACAGCATGCGCACACATGGCGCGAACGAAGCTCTTCACTGTCACGTGCTGGTGGCGGAGTCGACTAGTTAGCTGCAGCGCAAAGAGTGCACATTCTGATCAGCAATGTGCGGTGGTGGCACCTTGAGAGCAGCGGCAGCCACGCACGGAGGTGCGTCAGTGACATCCCAATAGACCACCTGCTTGATCTCGTGTTGGTGCAGTTGTGCCGTCGCGGGGCCCACCACGGCGTCGAGCACGTCGATCGCGTCCTGCCGCTCGTGCGGCGCCAGCGCTCCCTCCCATACGAGCTGTGGGTCCGACGTGGCCTCATCATCGGCGGCCTCGATCTCCTCGGCCTCGACCAGCAGCTGGGCCACTTCGTCGTCGTCGATCACCACCTCGATCTTATCATCGGCATCGCCGTCGTCATCATCGTCGTCGCCATCGCCGTCGTCATCGCAGCTCTCGGCCGTGGCGAATTCCTCATCGAGACCGTAGTGGTCGCTCCCGTAGTCCTCCCATAACGTGTCCTCCTTCTCCTCCTTCTCATCTCTCGGGTACCACAGGCAGCGTAGCGCTTGACGAGGCTCAACTTCTCGATCAGGTTGCATTCGCTGAGGAGCAGTGCGACGCATTGAGTCGTGGCGTTGTCCACCTCCCACGACTGATGCACGAGCAGGTTCCAGCTCTTGCCCAGCTGGTGTCTCTCGCCGACGTCTGCACGTGAGATGCTGGCTGTCATGGCCTTCACCACCGCCCGCAACTTTTCCATCACGTCGTGAACGCCATCGTCGTCGTCATCACGGTTGTAGGCCAGGATGGCATCGATGTAGGCCTGCTTCGTGGCGTCCCTCACCACCACGCCCTCCTCTTTGCAGTAGCGCTCTAGCACCATCACAGGATAGGCGCTGAGGTTGTCGAGGTTAAGATCGTCGAGCTCCGAGTCGTCGACAAGCTCTCCGTCGTCGTGATCATCATCATTATCAACGCTTAGGACGGCGATCGGTTGGGAATCATGGGCGAGACGACTGAGCACTGCCAACGCAAGGACCGTGTCGAGCGCTTCCTCATCACCCTGTTCGGGCCTCTGCCGCTCGCGTGGCGCTGCTGGCGTCGGGTAGACCACGAGCAGAACGTCGACCAGGCTCACCAGTTTGCTCTGGCTCTGCGCGAGGTCGTTGCGCCAGGCCTTGGCCCGCGGAGGCAAGAGGGCCATGGAGTGGATGAGCTCGCGGACGCTGGCGCGATCGACTCCTCCTGTCGAGCTGGCCTTCGTCGCCGCCGTCGTCATCACTTCCTCCCACACCAGTCGCCCAGCGGCGGGGTCTTCGTCCTCGTCAACATTATCCTCTTGGCCGTCGCTGTCTTCGATGGGCGCCTCGGCGTGAGACTGAACCACCCACTTGCCGAAGATGTCATCCCACGGTGCTGTGTGTGGACACTGCAAGATCAGCAGATCATAGTGATCACACCACACACCGCATCACACAACACCACAGACTGGAGGTACTGTGAGCGGGCGAGGTGAAGTCGGCCGATGACGGCACGCCGGCCACCGACATGAGCTGTGGCACGACAAAGCCCAACACGAGCCGCGCCGCGCCGTGGTGCGCCATGACGAGCTCGCGCATGGCCCGATTGGCCTGGCGAGCAACGAGCGCGTCTTGCAAGCTCAGCCTACTGTTGTTGGTGTTAGTGTTTGGCGATCAGTGAGCAACTAGCACGGCCATGCACTCACATACACACACACGATCTTAACCGTTGCCAGCGATCAGGCACGACAGCAAGGAGAGAAGGCGGGGGAAGGGGGAGTGGCGTGCCCACAGAGTTCGTGAAGAACGAGGTCGGGAAGATCGGTGAGGAGGTGAAGCTCTACAGCATGCTCCTGCTGATCATGCCCCTTTTGGTGGTTTAGAGCTCAAGCTAAAACTAAAGCAGGGGAAGTGGGGGGGAGTAAGTTAGGGGCAGAACCTTACTGCCCAGGTTCAGGCCCTTGCACAAAGCCTGATGGTGGCACACCTCCTCTTCCTACACCACCTCCTCTCTGGCGTCCATGAGCTGCTGTCTGGTTGTTGGTGCAACACACACTTACCAAAAACCAAGCAAGAGAGGAGGATATGGAGACCTTTTCTGAAGCTGGCACCAGTCCATGAAGGTGTCCAAAAGGTCTACAACATACCAACAGCCAAAAGATATACTTTGGGTCACTGATGCAATGTCAGTTGAGTGTGTCATGGTGCTAGTGTGAGAACAGCTTATTCAAATTCAGCCAACTGACAGTGTGGCCAATCAGATGTACTTAATTTTCAAAAGGGCGAATGGTGTGCCACAACCCACTGGTGGCCATGAACTGGACTGTGGGGCTAGGTGTGGGCTTTCTGATGACTGTGGCTGGACTCTGCGCTGCCTGGCTAGGAGGTGAATGATAGAGGGACGAAACAGATGATCATTCTCTATTTTCTGCGTACTGGTAGTAATCTAGCACGGTACCGTTTCAATGACGCAGATGTTGTGGTGCAGAGCGTCGGTGGAGACGTTTTCGTTGAGGGTGGAGAGCACAGCAGTCAATCCGAGGAGGAACGAGGGGCTCGCCAGGGTAGCACAGTAGCGCGTCAGCGCGGTCGCCACATAGCGAAGCGGATTCAGCAGGTACAGCTCCAGGCCGTTGGCCAGCTGCTGCAGGTCAAAGACCAGTGCATCTAGCCGATGGAGAGCCTGGACCAGCCCCGGCACGAAGGCGGCGCAGAACCGGATCGACGGCGCCAGTGCGCCCATGCGCGCCGTCACGTTGGCGATGCGCTCCTTGGCGTCGGCGCACACCTCCGGCACGCCGCTGCAGTTCTTGAGCTCAGCCTCCCAGTAGGCCAGCTCGGACTCGAGCTGGGTCTGGCTCCGGTTGACCTGGCCGCAGGCGTTGAGGCTGCCGGACCCAAAGTCGGCCACGATGGCCGTGGTGAGGTTCTGCCGCAGCTCTAGCATGGTCTGAGCATAGCGACCTAGAACGTCGTCAAGGGCGATGGTGACGCGGACCGTCACGTTGAAGAGGCCTGAAGACGACCACTTGGCCTCCAGAGCGGCGCGTTGCGTTGGATCGGACGAGGCGGCCCACTGGCGCTGTAGGGCCAGGCCCTGGTGGCAGTTGGGCAGCAGGGTCGAGTTGACGGCCTCCTGCGCGGTGGAAACCAGCTCCGATATCTTGGTCAGCGTGCCGCGGAGCTCTGTGGCGGCCAGCTGGGCGCAGCCGGCCTTGATGCCTTGGCTGAGCGCGTCAAGCTCCGGCGGGGCGAAGAGGATAGCCCCGCACAGTGTCGAGGTGACCCTCTCGAAGAGCGGAACCACGCCGTAGGCGGGCGGATTGGGACAGGCGCACGTCGGCTGAACCGAGTCCGCATCCGTCACCAAGCCCGCCACCAAGACCACCGACAACGACAACAAGAACAGCTGGTGGTGAGCGTCATGCATCTTACTCACTTCTTTAGTCTTGAAGTCCCCGAGGGGGTGTGGTTTGCGTGCGCTATCTTATCGGAGTTGAGCTCGCCACTGTGAGAAACTTGAGGAAAAACAATGAGGAAAACACTCACATGCACACTCACACTCACACTTCGTTCTAGTTCCTTGATCAATCTCTCTCTCCCTTCTGTTATGGCCATTTTCTGCCTTGCAGACTCTGGCGGCTGGCACCGAACACAAAGTCGATAGCCCTGCCGAACGGGTGATCCTCCTCGGCCATGGTCTCCGTGGGCCGGTGTGGGCTCTGTCATTGCATTGATGACGTCCACCATCAATCAGCATTGTTGTCACCAGAAGCAGAGAGAGAGAGAGAGAGAGCGAGCGAGAGAGAGAGAGAAAGAGCGACAACTGGTGAGCCAACGAACTCCCACCCAGATCGGGAGCAGCATGATCGCGATGGGCGGCGTACCAAGCACTCGAGGAAGGGCGGGCCGTAGTCAAAGTTGAAGCGCACCGAAGGCCCAATGCAGCACGCAGCCAACATAAAGGCGACGTGTATGGGAGTGCTTGTCGCCAGCTTGAAGCGCCGCGCCACCTTGGCCAGGCACTCGTGCGATTTCACGTCGAGCAGAGGCATATGACTAGTCAAGACCAACTCAATGTCTGTCTTCCTGGAGGTATCACATGCAACGCACGCATGCGCAACACGCGCGCACATACGCAGCAGAAGCCATCAGTGCACCGGCGGGGAGGTGGTAGGTGGGGGCAGGAGGTACGGTGATGACGACGAGGACTTGAAATAGAAGGTCAAACACGCACGCTCCTCAAAACGCTCAGTGACGACGTCCGTCAACTGGCATTCGATCTTGAGCGTCTCTCGGTCAACAACGCCGTCGTCCTTCTGCTCCTCCTTGTCGTCGTCATGTGGCAGCTGCAAGAGGACCTCGCCTTCGCAGCAGTAGGCCCTGCTACGCCCGATGATGGAGTTGTAGCTCGTGCCTGAACGTCACACGCACAACAACCACAGGGGACGGTTGAGATCCGACGGTTCTCGCCAAGGCTCGGAGCTGTTGTGCACGCGCCCACACGCACGCACACTCACACTCGCACACTCACTTGCCGCCGCCGCCGTTTCGCTTCACAGGGAGGCTTTGTGCGTGCGCATTTGCGTACCAGATAGGGGCTTGATGTGTGGCAGGAGCTTGGCGATGTCGTCCGACCTCACTTGGTCGCGATCGCGGCAGAGTGCGTAGGCCTGCACCAACCCGAGCCGCAACCTGCACCGCAGCCCTGCATTCGGTTGTTCCCCCGCCGTACAAGCAGAGAGAGAGAGAGGAGCAACATGCGGATGAGATTGCAGAGAGAGAGAGAGAGTCAGAACTGATCTTCCTCTCCCGGTTGGTTTTGTGTGTGTGCAACGCGGTACCGAGGTGCTTGAGCTCACGCAGGATGCCAGGGTCGTGCAGCGCCTGCCTCGTGCCGGCAAAGAACGTTGCCACGGGCGAGTGGTACTCGCTCAACTCAAACGGTGCCCACCGTGAGCCGTAGTTGTCGTAGTTCGTTTCGTCTTTGGACTCGTCTTCATCGTTGTTGCTGGCCTCATCGTCATCATCGTCATCGTCGTCTTCGTCGTCGTCTTCGTCGTCGTCGTCTTCGTCGTCGTCGTCGTCGTCGTCGTCGTCATCGTCGTCGTCGTCGGCGCTGTCGCCCTTGTCGTCGTCTTTACTGGGCGAAGCAATCCACCAGGTGCTGTTGTTCCACCATATCTTACATGTTAAGGCCCTGCCGCAGCCTGCGCTCCACAACACCAACCACACCGCACTGGCCAGCCAACAGCAGCCAAGCAGCAGCGGTCGCTTGCGTGAGCATCCATGCAATCGCGTTCGTTGTGTGATCGGCGCACATCAACTAAGAGAGGGGGTGAGCGCGCAAGAAAACATACTCAGTGATGCGCTGCTCGCCGGTGAAGCCCAGCGCCATGGCCAGTGTGCTCCACAGCCCCGAGTTCATGTGCGGATCCTTGATGTTCTTCTTGCCTTTCCCAGAGTTGTGAGCTGACAAGCGGTGGCGTCAAACAGTCAGAGAGTTCAGTTACCTGCCATCATCATCATCATTACTCGAAAGCTTGTACGTACGGGAGTAGGTCCAAGTGCGATCGAGGGCGACCTCGCCTGAAGACGCCGCTGGCGACCACGGAGTGAAACACAGCACTTCGACCCTGCTTCTCGGCCATGCATCGTCACTTTCAATCACCTCCTCTCTCTGCGCGTTATGTCGTGTCGCACACATCAGTGTTGTGCGACAGAAAGCGAAAGCGAGAGAGAGAGAGAGAGGGGAAGGGTTGGGGGCTGGACGACACGCGGTACCACGTTGAAGATGTAGGTCTCGCCTTGCATCGTGCTTACCTCCAGCAAACACGCCGTCACCACAGCTTCCGAACACTCGGCGCGTACATAGCTCTTCACTGTCACGTGCTTTTCAGTCAGATCCATACACCACAGGCGACGACGACGACAGTTAGTTCGTTTGTTAGTTGGTGAGCTGACGGTGTTGCAGAGTGAGCAGTGGCGTGGCGTGAATACCTGTTGAGCGTAGGCTGCCACGTGTGCGTGCACCTCACTACTGACCTCCTTCCAATAGGCGGCTTGCTTGATCTCGTGTTGGTGCAGTTGTGCCGTCGCGTGGCCCACCACGGCGTCGAGCACGTCGATCGCGTCCTGCCGCTCGTGCGGCGCCAGCGCCCCCTCCCACACCAGACGTTGCCTATCGGGGCGCGACAAGGCCTCATCCAAGGCGGCCTTGATCTCCTCGGCCTCGTCCAACAGCTGGGCTACTTCGTCGTCATCGATCACCACCTCAACTGCGTCGTCGTCATCATAGTTCTCGGCTGTGGCGAACTCCTCGTCGAGACCGTAGTCGTCGCTGCCATAGTCCTGCAGAAACGTGTCCAAGTCGTCTGTGGTGGGTCTTATAGGAATCTCAACGTCTGCGTACGTGGCGTCGTCTTCTTGGTCGTCGCTGGGCGGCTCGACATGAGACTGGAGAACCCACTTGCTGAAGATGTCGTCCCACGGCGCTGCGTTTGTGTGCGGTGACACCGTGCACGCACGACAGGAATGCACAATACTCGCGATCAGCTGATTCGATTGATTGCCCCACGCACCCACGCACCCGCGCACCCACGCACCCACGCCCCCACGCACCCACGCCCACAGAACCGCCACAGAACGTGAGGCGTGTGGGAGACTGCGTACTGTGAGCAGGCGAGGTGAAGTCGGCTGATGACGGCACACCGGCCACGGACAAGAGCTGCGGCACGACAAAGCCCAACACGAGCCGCGCCGCGCCGTGGTGCGCCATGACAAGCTCGCGCATGGCCCGACTGGCTTGGCGCGCGACGAGCGCGTCTCGCAAGCTCAGCCACCTGTCGCACAACGGTTGGTCACTACAATAGGTGAAGGGCGACTCAGTGGCGAGTGTGTGTGTGTGTGTGTGTGTGTGCGTACCCACAGAGTTGGTGAAGAACGAGGTCCGGAAGAGCAGTGACGAGGAGGACGCCCTCCACGACATTCTCCGGCTGCAGCTCCTTGACCAGCGTTGCTTTCTGTACAGAAAGGTACCCGTCCGCCGTTGTTGTTGTGATTTGAACAAAGTTCACAACGCTGTTCGGAGCTAAAACAACAAAGCAAGGCGGGGGGGAGAGGGGAAAAGGACGTTTTGGTTTGCGCGGATCATGATGCCGGGGCTCTTGCGCACGAGGGCCTGCTGCTGACGGCAGCTCAACTCCTCCTCCTCCTCCTCCACATACTCCTGTCCTGCGTCCATGGCCAGACGCTGCTCCTTCTGCTGCCCTTACTCTCCTGCGCACCGGTGTTGTGGTGGTTTTTGGCGCCAACATGTATGATACATGTGCAGGTGGGGCTATCCAGGGACAACAACCAAAACCAACCAACACCTGTTGCAACTTTAACTCCGATCACGACCAAACTGTTTGAACATTAGCGCTAGAGCTTTTCCGATTTGTTGGCTTGGTGAACACTGGTGGCCAACCGTGAGTTGAACGTGGTGATGGCTCGTACGGTTCGTGGTTTCTGAGGAGGCAGAGCATACGGTACAAACAATCGAGAGCGAAGGAGAGTGTGTTGTTTATTACGTCGATATAAGTTGTGTTCAGTGCTGGTGGGTGCCCGGGAGGATCCAGCTCCCCCAACGGCTGTACCGGATCGGGCTGCGGCTGCGGCTGGCCCCGACGGCGGCGCGGTTACGGCGCCACGGCTCTCCGTTGGCGGCGCGACTGCTGGCGGCAGCAGCAGGGGAGGGCGAAGCCGCCCACACGCTCGCCGCCGAACGCGTTCGCTTCCTCCCGCGGCTTCGGCTCCGGCTGCGACTTCGGCTTCGGCTCGGGCTCCTGTCGTAGTGGCGCTGAGGGCTGTGGAGGCGCCTGTGGTACCGGCCGCGACTGCGACTGCGGCTCCTACTGCGGCTGCGACTGGGCCTGGTTCGCTTGCGCGTGTAGTCGTCGCGGCGTCCCCGCGGCGAAGAGCTGCGAGATCGCGACCTAGAGCGCGCGCTCCTGGCCCACCCAACGCCGCCGCGTCTCGCCGGGCTTCGCGAGGTACGCGACCTGGACGCGCTCGATCTCGACCTTGAGTAAGGCGACAAAGACCTTGACCTCGACCTTGACCTTGACCTCGATCTAGAGCGACTGCGACCGCGACGTGCGCGCTTGAAGGCGGGGCTGCGCGACCGAGAGCGCGTCGCTCGGAACGAGAACCCTCGCGGTGGCGGGTTGCGACGCAGAAACTGCATCAGCTCCTCGTAGAAGGCAGGTAGGCTGTCGTCCGACGTTCCTCGAGCGTGCTCGCGCCACTCTGATTCGGTCACCCCGCGCCTGGGCCTGGATCTCGACCTTGACCTTGACCTCGACCTCGATCGAGAGCGACTGCGACTGCGGCGTGCGCGCTTGAAGACGGGACTGCGCGACCTGCTTCGTCGTCGCCAGTTGCGGACGGGGCTGCGCGACCTTGATCGCGAGAGTCTCCGTCTCCGCGGCGGGCTGAGGTCCGGCCTCCTCCGAGGCGATGGCGAACGGCTCCGCGGCCTCGTCGCAGTGTTGCGCACAGGGCTCCGGCTGACGCTGCGGCGAGGGGTGGCACGCCATCGGTCTACGACGTTGACACGCGGGCGGTACATGGAGCAGGTGCTGGCGTGCTCTTGTCCTTGTCCGAAGGCGCCCAGGCACTCCCAGCAGTACTCGTGTCCGCACACGCACGTCATGTGAGTGCAGCCGCCATTCTTCTCGGTCTCGTTGCCGCACTGCGGGCAGGCCTTCACGTTCAGGCTGGCCTTGCAGGCTCGGTTGGTTATGATCTGTTGCTGCTGATGCTGCTGCTGTTGCTGATCGGAAGCGTTGCCTGCCGCCAAGGAGTCGCTGCCGCCGCCGGATGACGACGACGACGACGGAATGTCGTTGGAGCTCAGCAAGGCGGCCACCGCGGCGTCCTCGGCCGCCTCTCGGGCTTGGCGGCTTTCCTCGCAGGTCATGCCGTCGTGGCTCACGGCACGGCAGCCGTAGCAGAACTCGGTGTCGCACCCTTGCCTGTCGCACCTGAGCACACACGGCTGGCCCTCGACAGCGCCGTGATCGACATTCGGATCGATCCACACGGCGTTACCGCAGTCGGGCGCCGGGCAGAACCTGAGGTCGGCCATGCGCGAGAGCGCGTGCTTGAGCGCGAGCGCGCCGATCCGCTCGGCCACGTCGACGGTCGCGTTGGCCATGGCGGCCTCCACGGTCATGTTGCGCCCGCAGCCCGGACAGGAAAAGGGCCAGGCGCTGCGGAAGATGGCCAGGCCGACCGAGGCGCAGCGCACGCTGGCGTACTGGCTGAAGCACGCCTTGCAGACCTTGCACGAGCACGCGAGCTGCGTCCACTCGTTCTTGCTGGTCATCGCCGTTGCCTTCGTGTCCTCCTTGTCCTCCTTCTCGGCGGTAGTCATCGTGGTGGCTGTGGTCGTCGTCGTCGAGCCGGCGTCGCTTGACACTTCGTGAGCCGCTGCATCAAAATCCACTAGCTCCATGTCATCCTCACTCTCCCTCTCCTTCTCCTTCTCCTTCTCTTTCTCTCCCTTATCTTCCTTCTCCTCTTTCTCTGTCTCCTTCTCGCTCTTCTCCTCGTCACCCTTCGCTCCGCTCAACGAGTCTTCTGCGTTGGCCTTGGTGTTGTCGTGGTCGCCAAGCACGCCATCGTCATCTGAATACTCGAGCAGGTCGATGTAAAGGTCGCACACGACGCACGGTCGCGGCTCCTCCGGGCCGACGACGGGGGCGGACTTAAAAAGATCCTTTTCCGCCGAGGCGATCGCGCGCATGTAGGCGTCGAGCGGGTCTTCTTCGTTGCCGGCGGCGGCGGCACCGCCAGCTGCAGGCTGAGCCGGCGCCTGGGCGGCGGCGGCGGCGGGCGTGCGTGAGCGCATGAACGCGGCGAGTCCAAACGGGTCGCGCATGTCAGTCCCCGCCTCCTGAGGAGGCCGAGCTGCCACAGGCGTCGCGACGGGAGCGGCAGCACGGCCCCACTGCGTAGGTCGCGGTGTCCATCCCTTCCTGCGAAGGAAGTCCAACGAGGACGGAGGAGCGGCGGGCGGGTAAGGCGGGATCTCGCTCCATCGGCTATGCATGACCGAGGGGCGTCCCACGCCGCCGCCGCCTGCGTCAGGCGCTGAAGATGATGGCCATCGCGTGTCGAGAGTGGCCCTTGACGCCGACAGAGGGCTTCGAGGCACAGACCCGAGGAGTGTCTGAGGAGGCAACGTCTGTTGTGGTAGTGGCCACGCAGGCTGGTGCGCCATG
>CDFA01020764.1:2500-22354 GCA_000826305.1 Acanthamoeba healyi
TCGATTGACACATACACCGGCTGCAGGTACGCACACGATCGAGGATGAGCGAGTGCGAGATCTGGTGGTTGCAGGCAAGGCGGGTGAGCGAGTACGCAGTGATGGCACGAGCGCCCTGGGGAGCTTCTCAAAGGTGACGGGCATCACCTTGCGCACGTTCATCGTGCCCTCGGTGACTTCGTCGCGCTCCTCGACCGCCACAAACGCGGTGTGCTTGCAGAGCACGCCGCTGGCGAGCGACACTCGCACCATCTCTCCGACGACGTCCTTCCCCGGCTTCACCGCGCCCTCGCTGTCGTGCAGATAGCTTCGGCCATCCTCCAGGTCCCTGCGCGCCCCAAGTCAAGCAATCGCGACGTCAGCTTGGAGCTTCACCATCACTCACACCACCGCCGTGGGACGTTGGGCGCGCACCTGAGGAGCGTCCTCGCAGCGAGCTTGTTGAGCAGCGCGCCCTTGGTGGCCTTGCTCAAGTCCACCTTCACCGCGCACTCGAACGGCTTGACGGCCGTCTTGGCCTGCACCACGACCTCAACCTCCTCATCGCCTGATCCCGCCTCGCTGCCGGCGGCGGCGTCATCGACGATGCCGTAGACCACCAGTCGCCCGCCGCAGAACAGCGGGGGCAGCCTGAACGGCGCCGGCTGGATGCGACCGGCCGATGCGCCCTTCCACGCCACCGTGATATCGGTGAGCGCTGGCTGCATGGCCCGACGCAGCTGGCGCATGACCTTCTCCTCCATCGCCTCTCCCGAGCGCACGAACTCATAGAATCCCTCCTAAGGCGGCACATTCAAGTTAGGTCGTGCGCGTGCTTGCGTGTGCGTGCGTGTGTGCGTGCGCGTGTGCGTGCGTGTGCGTGATGAGAAGGTGACGTACGCCGGCCTTGGCTAGACCTTTGACGAGGTCCTGCGAGGCGTCGTTGCCCACGCCAAACGTGAACACGCGCGTCGTCTGCGCGTGCTGGCGCACAAAGTCGACGCACTGCTGGGTGTTGTCCACCTCGCCGTCCGTGAGGATGAACAGCTGGCGCGGGTAGCCCTCCTTGGTCTCGGCGCGCAACACCTCCTGCAGCGGCTTCAGGATGTCCGTTCCGCCCAGGTCGGCGCTCAAGCTCTTCACATGGTTCGTCGCTATCTCCAGGTTCCTGTACGCACAGCGCACACCACACACACCACGACGTCGTGCAGTGTCAACACTACCGCACACTGTGGCTGTGCATCGGGCCAGGACACTGATGCCATCACGCACCTGTCGTTGTACTCGACGCTGCCCTGGCCGAACAGATGGTGCGTGCGCGATCCGAATCCGATGATGTTGAACAGTGTGCCCTCGCTGAGGCTCCGCAGGAAGATCTGGAGCGTGTTCTTGACCTGCTTGATGCGACCGCCGGACATGCTGCCGGATCGGTCGACGATGAAGATCATCTCCGTGCAGACGTCCTCGTCGTCGCCCAGCTCCAGCTGCGGGAAGAGAGAGACCATCAACGTCTTCCTCGCGCTGTCCTTGTCGTCCACCTCGACACGCCCGCACGGCCTGTCCAACGCAACAAGTCGCAAGTGTGAGACACTGCGCCCGCCAACACGGACATGGAGGAGGGCTAGCGGCACTGGAGGGGCTTGGCGAGCTTGGTGAGCACGATGAGGTCCTTGGCAGCCTGCGCCTGAGCGCTGTCGCCTGCAAGCGTGACCGTGGCCTGCGTGGGTTCATCCCCAAACTCGAACGTGATCGGGTGCGACGGCGACGAGAGGCTCCTGATGTTGCTCGTCATATCTGGTCCGTGTGTGCGTGTGCAGCACTATATCAGCAGTGTCGCACACGTACGCTCGGCGAAGCAGTGACAGAGAGGGACGTGAGTGATGATACCAAAGTCGACGCGCAGCTTGAGGTTGGGCGCCGAGTACTGTACGACGGGTTGCCGTTGTTGGAGGGCAGACTGAACTTGAGCTGGCCCTCCTCGAACTCGAGCTCGATGACGTAGGTGATCAGGATATCGACGCTCTTGCCCGGTGGCAGGTTGCCCACGTTGACGGTGAAGACGTTGGGCTCGTCCTCCTTCTCCTCCATGAGGTAGGCGCCGTGTCCGCTCACAATCGCATCGTCCTGCGTGCGAACGAGAGATCAGGCCAACGCCGAGCGCTGCAGAGCGTGGCGTGAGCATGTACGTAGGTGTCCTTGGCCTCGTCCTTCTTCTGGATGATGCTCTTGATCTTATTGCCGTCGATCAGCGCCACGAAGTCACTCACTGTTGCCTTCTCCTGGAGCTGAAACTGGTAGATCGCTGCAATGTTGATTCACCACCACAACACCGCACACACCGCACACGACACACGCTTGTGTGAGCACGATAGTCGCCACAAGCGTTCGAGTACGAGGCCAAAGTGTGAGTGCGCGGACATGCACCTTCGATCGGCGTGGGCTCGGCGTTGACGAACGATTGGCGCACCGTGACAAACGCGCAGAAGTCCACCACCTTGGCCTCCACGCTCACCGCCTGCGCTCCACGTCACACAGTTTAAAATTTTAGTTCCAATTTAAAATTTAATTTAAAACAATATTATAAAAGAGATAAAGAAAAAACAAAACTTAAATGGCGAGGGAGTCGGTGGGGGCTGGACCTTGAGGGGGAGAGGGAACGTCTCTTGGGCCTGCAAATCGGTGAGCCAGTGCGGAAGAGGTTGCACCGGTTGTGGGTAGGGCGTGGGGAGCCTGTGGGCCGCCATGGGCGGAACGTCCTGCGGCCTGTGGTAGAGGAGGTAGCCTGGTGTGCGACACATCTTTTCGATGCCTCAAAAAGATACTTGAGCCAAGGGATGCCATTCCTGTCGACAAGTCTACACGAAATATTTCAGGTAAATGTGTTTTTTTTAATTTATTTACAGGTGGGCCTTGAATGCATGGAATGTACACGGACGAGCGAAAGCTAGGGCCGCGTCTTGGTGGCCAGGTTGGGGAACGTCTTCTTGATCTCCATGAGCACGTGTCGGCTCACCTGGTTGGTGCTGTCGATGCCCAGCTGCTTGAGGTGCTTGCACGACCTGAAATATGCACGTCCCCCCACAGTCTCTGGTGGTCAGCCCAACGCCTCCGGAGCGACCGGCGGCGGCGGCGGCGGTGGACGTACCGGGCGAGGTGCAGGACCGACGTGTCGGAGATCTGGCGGCAGCCGTTGAGGGAGATGGTCTGCAGGAGGGGGCAATGGGCGGCCACCTTCATCACCGACGCATCGGTGACCTTGTAGCAGCGGCCCAAACGCACGATCTGCAGTGCTGTACAATGGCGCGCGATCCTCATCATGCCTGCTCCGATGAAGACACGTAGTGTGGGCGTCAACATCGAGCACGGGCGTGCGCGCAGGAAGTTGAGCTGAGCCTTACCTGCGTCGGTAACCTTCCAGCAGCCCGAGAGGATGAGCGCCTTCAGGTTGACACAGCACTGCGCCACACCCACGATGCTCATGTCCGTGATCTTGGTCGCATTGGCCACGTTGAGCAGCTGCGCGCGTATGAGGGCACCCATCACGCGGTTAGGGCATCACCAAGTAGGTGTGGGAGGAGGAGAGGACTCGCCATACCTCGAGGTAGGGGCACGAGTGTGCGATTTTGAGAAGCGCGTCATCCGTGATCTGCTTACACTCGGACAGGTCCAGCACACGCAACGCCGGGCAGCTCCTCACTGCACGCGCCGTGTCCGCCATCGGTTAGCGAGAGCGAGTGGGCAGGATTGTGTCGTAACGTGTTGTGTGCGGTGCGGATTCGACGTGCCTAGCTGTACGATGGCCGGAGCGGAGACACGAGGGCACCAGGACAGGACGAGCTGCTGCAACTCGGGGCAGTTCTGGGCGGCAGCCACGAGCACCTCCGACTTGAGCTGCTTGCACCGTGACAGGTTGAGCTTCACCAGCGACGTACAACTACGTAGCACATGGATCAACGCCTCGTTGCTCACCTATCGCACGCACGCAATTCCACCAGTCAGACGACAGAGCGCTGCTGGAAAGAGATAGAACTGAGGCGTACGTTATTGCAGTCGGACATGTTGAGGACGCGTAGGTTAGGGCAGTGGTGGGCGATAGCCATCACAGACAGACTGGTGAGCTTCTCGCAGCCGGCCAGATTGATCACCTGGAGCTTGGCGCCGGCACGCGCGATCACCTGCACGAGGGCGCTATCGGTGACCTTGTACGTCCCGCCCAGCAGAATGGCCTGCAAGTTGTCACACCTGCGCGCCCATGATACCACCGTCACCACATCGTCACACACACCGCCAGCAGCAGCAGAGTCGAGGGTGGGCCGCACCGCTTGGAGAGGGAGAGGATGGCCTCGTCGCTGATGGACTGGCACTGGTCGAGGCCAAGGGACTGTAGGGCTGGACATCGCTCGGCCACCTGCATCACCGACGCGTTGCTCACGTTCTGCCACATCGAATACATGAGTGGCGGGTAAGCGATGACCACCACCACGGCGATGGTCCAGCTAAGCGAGTAGGTGAGGTGCGGCGAACCTTGCATCGCGAGAGGTCGAGAAGAGCGAGCGAGGGGCAATACTTGGCCAAGCTGGAGACGGCCGCGTCAGTGAGCTTCTCGCACCCCACGAGGGAGCACGTCTGCAGCGTCGGCCACCGTGCGGCCACCGTCATCAGGGCCTTGTTCGTGATCTGTCATACGACGGTGCACATAACCGGTGAGTTCAACATGAACACAGGCTTCAGGGAAGAGAGGCAAGGTGCGAAGGGGGGTTATACGTTAGTGCAGGCGTTGAGTTTGATGGACTTTAGACGGGTGCTCTTGGACAGGGCCAAGAGCGAATCGTCCTCGATGCGACAGCCGCTCAGGTCGACGCTCTCTAGCGGCGTGCACTGGGCAGCCACCTGGGCCAGCACCGCCGTGGTCACGTTCGTACACAAGGCAAGCGAAAGCGACCGGAGATTCAAGCAGCGGGGCAGCACTTGCACCATCACCTGCACCATCACCATCAAAAGCGCCATGAGCTGGTCAGCATACAGTACGGCATTCTACAGTGACGATGGAAGAGAACGAGAGATGCGCACCTCGTGGGAGAGCTTGCGGCAGTCAGAGAGGTCCAGGTGGCGCACGCTGGCGAGGGCCGGGATGTTGGCGTAGGCCCGAGCACTCGCCGCCACGCCGATCAGCCCGCAGCCACGCAGGTCCAGCAACTGCAGCGACGGACACTGGACGCCCCAAACACACAAGCGTGAGGTTGGCGAATGAGAGGAGCAAAAGATAGAAATGGATGTGTGCATTCGTACCTGATGGAGGAGTGCACGAGGGTCTCATCGGTGACGGAGCTGCCGCTCAGGTTTAGGTGCTTGAGGGACGGGAACAGCGGTTTTCGCGGTTGACCGGCGCCCGTACTCGCCGGAAACGCCTCGCTCGTGAGCCTGCCGTGGCGAGAACAAGGAGCGTCGCGACGATCAAAACGACGACAGTGTCATCGCGGAGGAGTGCGCGGGATGGTAGGTGAGTACCCGTGGCAGCCGGCGAGCTTGAGGGTGACGAGGCGAGACCCGTGGTGGAGGGCGATGAAGGAGAGGACAGAGTTAGAGAGCTGCTGGTTGGTCCATGCCGCGTCCACCTCTTCGAACGTGGGGCACCGCTGCGCGATCTTGACCAGCAGGGCCAGGTCTCGCCCCTCCATCACCACCCCGCTCCCGTCGGCCCCGCGCGGAGACAGGAATGGCGAAGATGGCGAGTAAGGCGAGAGCGGCAACGCGGGGGAGTGGGACAGGGGCGAAAGGAGCGATGGCGGTGAGTAGGGCGACGAGGATGTAGATGGCGTTGGCGAGAGAGGCGATGAGGTAGATGATGAGCACGACGAGGTAGATGACGAAAGAGGCGACAGGGGAGAATGCGGCGATGAGAAGGGCGATGACGTCGACGAAGAGAAGGACATCGGCGAAGAGAAGGACGTGTCCGGAGAGGAGCGCGGGTCATCATGAAAGAGGGCCGCCACCGGCGAGGTACGGGCGGCGCCGACGCTCGTGGTTGTGGTCGTGGTCGGGGCAAATGACGAGGAGGGCGACGACAAACGAGTGGCTGTGGTCGCTGACGCGCGCTTGGTGGGGGACGCGTAAGGGCTGCTGATCGTGGTGGTGGTGGACGTGGACGGCAGCGGAGGAAGAGGCAGAGGAAGACCGGAGCCACAGCTGCCGGTGCTCCACGAGGACAGCGAGGGGACGTCGTTAGGCGAGGGAGCAAAGAGGGAGGACGGAGCGAAGGACGAGTCACCGGTGCCGCGCGCAGGGCCAATGAAGGACCCGCGGATGGGAGAGACCGGAGGAGAGCGCGTGGGCGAGGGCGGCGTGGAGAGAGAGAAGGTGGGACCTGGCAGGCCGGCCTGCAGAGGCGGAGGCGAGGGCGATCGGCGCAGGTGCGAGGCCAGCGAGGAAGAGGAGGACGAATTGAGCAGCAGGGACGACAGTGACATCATCGAGAGCGAGAGGCTGGTATCCTCGTCGTCGTCCTCGAAGGCCGCGTGGTAGACGTCGTACTTGAGATGAGGATTTCCGTGCGTTTCATCATTGTCGTCGCCGTCGTCCTGGCCGTGCCCTCCTTCTCCGCGCCGCTGGTGATGCGACGGATCGCTGGCCTCCTTCACGGTTGTGGCCGTTGTTGCCGACATCGCGGCAGACGAGGGCGTGGACGTGCTCGTGGCGGGCGGGGCGGCCCCGTCGGCAGCTGCCGCGCGAGGCGGCGGCGGGTGGTGGATGTGGAGGCCCGGGTTGAGGGCGAAGGCGCGCGCGTACTTGTCGCCGGAGAGCTGGTACAGCTTCTCAGCCTCCTCGCCCGCCTTGGTCCTCGCCTGCTCGTACAAGATGTCGCCCCAGCTGTAGAACGCCTGCCACAGATCAGGCCGCAGTTCGGTGGCCGCGCTGTAGGTGGCGGCGGCAAGAAGGTAGAGTCGCGCCCTGCATACACGCCATCATCGGCAACAGTGAGCCATTGGCTGCGCCTCACAGCAGGTGCGGTATGAACTCGTACCGTTCTTCGGCGGTCTGGTCAGAGGTGAGTCGGTGGAGGAGCTCGCCGAGCTTGGTGAGGGAGAGGGTGCAGCGCATCTGCTGGTATTTGTCGATGGCCTTCCACACGAGTCTGTCGCGCTCCTCGCCGGCCTTGGTCTTCATCTGCTCGCACAGCCCATCTCCCCAGTTCTTGAGGATGAGCTGGTTGTCGGGCATCGACGACAGGGCCGTATCGAACTTGGCCATGGCCAGATTGAACAGACGATCTGCAACATACACGAGCGGGATGGTGGGCGACAAGGTGGATAGAAGAGGCGGTAGGATAGGGTAGGGTACCGGACTCCTCGCCTTTGGTGTTCATTGCCTGGATGCAGAGGGCGGCCCCTTCGGCGTGCGAGATGATGTCCATGTGCTTGGCCTTGGCCGAGATCTTCAGCAGGTCCGGGTACACAAGCTCCAACGAATCCGGGCTCATGGCCAACTGGCACCACAGGAAAAGTGAGACAAAGAGGCGCAGAGAGAACCCGATGAGCGCGCGTGTGCAAGATGAGGAGGAAGATGAGGAAATGAGTTGGAGCGGACCTGCTGGAGAGCCTTGACGGCGAGGCGCACGCCCATAATGGTCTGCAGCCTGGTGAAGACGGTGAGCATGGAGACATCTTTCTTCAGGTTGTAGTCGGCCGCCGCCTCGTCGGTCGACAGACCGTTCACAAACTTACGCCCTAGCACGCGCTGGTGGTGATGACGATGGCGATGACAACGACGATGATCGCACACAGCAAGGGGAAGAGGGCGTGAGATATCTCGGCCAAGACTGTGCTGACGCTTTGAGAGAGCTGCATTACCTTGATCTCGACTTTCCAGAAGTGGTCGGACTCAGGTCGCTTGCCCAGCACGAGGTTGAAGTACTCGATGAGCTCACGGCGGTAGGGCTCCTCGGAGGGGAGCGTGGTTTGCTCCATCTTCCGTCGCAGCATGAGCCGCAGGCTGCACTTGATGGCTCGACTTAGCATCTCGTTCAGCAGCAGCTGCTTCACCGGTGCTGAGTTCACCAGAAACCGGATGCGGCCCAACTGCACCACACGACACACAACACACGCTCAATGACCTCGACGTGGAAGTGAGGGTTAGGCGGGTAGGGGTACGTGTCGGTTGTTGATGCCCTCGCGGTGCATGAGCTGCGTGAGCTTGAGGCTCTTCAGCCGGCGCTCGTCCTGGCCGTCGAGCCAGGCGGCGAAGCGCGGGATGACCTTACGGTGGAGGCGCTGGGTGGCCTCCACGACCTCGCGCTCGTGGACGTCCTTGTGGTCCAGCCCGAACCGGGAGAAGGCGTCCGACGACAGCGGTACCGGATTACGCTTTACGAACTCGGGTCGCAGGAGGCAGTACAGGTAGCTAGCCTTTGGCGACCTGTATTATGTGACAACACCGCCAGGAGAGGAGGGAGACATCAGATCTCGCTCGTGTGCGGGTGGCGTGTCCTCATGCTCAAGGAGGAGAGGAGGGTGGGATAGGGCGCACCCTTCGGGCATGGCTTCGGGCGGATACACACGAGCAAAGTCTGCATGTGCAAATGAAGTATCAAGCGAGGCACAGGGGGGTGAGCAAGCGAGCGGCAAGGAGAGAGATGCCACGGGTGAAGCAGGAGAGCAGAGGCAAGCGCGCGCATGCACATACCAAGCAGATAGTAGCGGTCGTCCTGGCCCTTGTGTCCTTCTATGTCCGTGGGCCCTGCACGCGTGCGTAACGTGTCGCGTTCAGCAACGCGAGGGAAGGAGGCGAGACATTCCCTGTTGAGGGTTAGTAAGGTACGACCGATACGTACCGTAGATGAACTTCTTATCGGCTGCCCGGCCGGCCACGTGACCTTTGATGTTGAGCTTCTTGCCGGCGCGTTTCATCATGTGGTTCATCAGCGGATCGTCCGCGTGGATGGACAATCCCCCGTCATTGGAGCCTGATGGTACACACACCCGCGCGCGTGTGAGCATCAAGGGGACAGTTGTCGTGATCGATCCACGGCAAGGAGGAGGGCGCGCAGTGGGCGGTGTTGATATGGTACCATAGACGAGACCGCCATAGTAGAGGGGAAGGATGCTCATCGCGATCAAGCGAAAGCCCCGGTAGTCAATGAGGGTGCACAGGGGCACGTGAAGACCTTCGATTTGGCACTGGTAGTAGCCCATGAGACCCTTCAGCTCGTGTCCAGCTGTGCTCAGTAATCACCGCGCCAGCCTCTCGGTGGTGAGACGGTGTCTAGCAAGAGGAGTGTGGAGGTTGCCGCGGATGAATTGAGAACCGCACCAGCTTTGGACGAGTACTCGTCGCCCGAGTAAATGCCCACGGTGTCCACCGCAAACTTGAAGAGGATGCCTGCCGGATAGGCGCACCACAATAACATTGACGTTGGTTCTTTCCACACACACGCGCAGGGAAGAAGACGATGGCGCACCTTGGCAGATGTACTTCTCGCCACCGGCAGTGCCCTGTGAGCACACGCGCGCGTGAGTGCAACGCCCGAATGAAAAAACGAGAGGAGGGCAAAGAGCGATGGCTGAGCGGGATCGCGTACGCCGATGTCGACGGGCTTGATGGTCTTCTGACCAGAGGGCAGAAAGCGCTCCAGGATGATGATCTTTCCGTAAGTCTTGGCCACGTACACAAAGTCTGCCCGCCCGCCACGTGTGAGAAGAAGAGAATGCGTGCTAACCACTGGCGCGTGCGTGCGTGTGCGTGTGTGCGTGATAACTTACCATGAGCAAGGCTGCTCAGTTTGTTGTAGTGGTCCAGCTTGCCGGCATCGCCACACCGGGCAATGCCACCCAAGACCGACTGGAACTCTTCGTTCCTGCACAGCACCAGTCATTCTTTTTCTTTTTCTTTTTCTTTTCTTACCAATTTATTTTCATTTCTCTTTCGATCGGAAAGATCGAAACCCTCTCTACGCGCAGGGGGGGCATGCATGCAAGCTAGCGCGTACCAGTTGCGGATGGGTATGCGCTCCTGCGGTTTGAGCACCTCCTCCAGCTTGCCGTAGGCCTCGTGGTAGTAGCCGTTGCTGCTGTTGGCGGCGTAAGGTGTGCTGAACCCTCCCCCCTCCTCTCCGAACGAGGGTTCCAACGCTGCCGGGTACGACGTCTCCTCCTCCTCCTCCACATTTACATCCTCCTCGTCGCCCCGCCACTCCTCCATCATTTCAGCCGCAAATTTGCGCCTCGCCCCCTTGGCCGAGAATTTGTAGTTGTGTTGAGCCCCAGATTGCTCTGGTGGCGCTACTCGACGCGTTCACGCAAAACCATTTTGGCGGGAAAATCGGTTGAGCGCATTCTCGAAATTTTTGGGTTGTGGCGCAAAATGTTTAAAACACGCGGCCAGTTTTTGTGGTGAAGGTGAAGATACACGCAAGCCTCGCGGGCACATCATGGGCACAAAACGGCGTTCAAGAAGAAGAGGAGGAGGAGGAGGCGGTGGTGGTGGTGGTGGCTGGAGTGTTGGTTGAAGCCGGCAGCGGAAGCACGCGAACGGAGCGACCGCCGATCAGCGCGTGGTCCAGCTGGAGTGCGGTCAGGATCGCGCTCTTGGAGGCGTAGAGCACGGTCGCACAGCCCTCCGCCCTGCGCACACGCACACGCACAAAGAGAGCACGTGAGGTGGGCGTTGGCGTGCAATGTGTGGAGATGAGGTGGAGATGGAGATGCATCGTACCGCTCGTGGCGCAGACGTTCGATGCGGCCGCAGAAGACGAAGAAGTGCGCGATGTCGGCGGTGGCCATGAAGGGCGGCAGCCCGGTCACCCGAACCGCTCGCGCTCGCTCATCCTCGCTCAACTCCTCTGCTTTCTTCTCCTTCTCTTTCCCCTTCTCCTGTTCGTCCTCGCCTTCGTCCTCGTCATGTGCTTCTTCCTTCGCGTCCGTTAGCTCTGGCTCCGTCCTTGCCTCATCGCCGTAGTCTCTCTCATCCCTCGTCGGCGCCTCCGCGTCCTTGGCCGACGTCTCCTTGGTAGTGTCGTTCGCTGCCTGCGGCGGCGGCGACGGCGACTGCAGATGAGGTCGTGCAGGCAACGGCGGGAGCGGAGGGGACAAGCTCGAGTCGGCGGACGTCGAGGATGGAGGCTGATGGTGGGCTTGGAGGCGACCGCCCGCGACGACCGCAGCCGGAGGCAACGAGGTCAACGACTGCGTCTGCGACTGCTGCAGCAGGGCGGCGTGTGGTCGCGCAGGAAGCGGCGGCGGCGGTTGGCCGAGCAGGTCGCTCGTGCTCACCCAAGGCCGCGGCGGCACGGGCGGCAGCGGCGACGGCCACACGTGATCCTGCGGCACCGCCCGGGAAGCGTCGGCCGTGTGTGCGTGGCCGCCCACACTGATGGGCTGGAGAGGCGTGTAGTGACCGGCCGGGAGCGGCGAGGGCGGCACGGGCGGCGCCGGACGCAACGGCTGGTATTGCTGCGGTGGCGCGCCGTACGCACGCGAGGACGTGACCGACGCCGCGTAAGGCGATGGCTGATGCATCTGCGCTGAGGGCTTGGACGCGGCGGGCGGCGATCGCGTCGACGTGGTGAGTTGATCGAGGATTCTGTGGCGCAGGAGGTTCTTACGGAGGCGCAGCTGCTCGTCGTATGTGAAGTTGCACGCGTTGTGGAGGTAGTCCGGCACGCTGCCCCACTTGGCGTCGATGAACTCGAGTATGTTGCGGATGAGCGGACGCGGCGTGCCGTCGAACGACTCGCCCAGCCCTGCGCGCGTTCACATGCACGTGCATGAGTGGATGAGCGCTGTGCGGGAAGCCAGCAGTGTTAGGTGGGTCCTACCCTTCTTGCCGTTCTCTTCACGGATCTCGTTGCCGATGGGCGCGAGGAAGACCTCGGACAAGTAGTAGTTCTCAACCACTTCGGTTCGGTCCACGCCGCAGACGGTCATCACAAGCGCTACGATCAGACCCGTCCTGTCCTTGCCTGTTCACACGCACATTGGTGAGCGTGATGGTTCGTAGTGTGTCGTGTGTCGTGTGTGTTACGCAGTGCGCGTACCCGAGGTGCAATGGATGAGGATCGGGTAGTTGCGCGGGTCGGAGCAGATGCGGAGTGCGCATCCGATCTCGTCCTTGGCGTACATCACGAACAGCTTGGTGAATCCCTCGAGTCCCATCGGCGTGATCACCTCCGTCAGGAACATCTGCACTCAGAGCCCGAACGATGATTAGTTCTGTAGTCTTCAAGCCAGCACGCACACGCGCACGCGCACGCACGACACATGCGACACGCACCTGAGCAGCGGCGTCGACGTTGATGTTGATGTTGCGTTTGGTGCCGGGGATCTGGAAGTTCTGGAGGTCGTAGAAGTTGAGGCCCAGGAACAGCTTGCTCTTGCCGTCCGGCGATCGGCGACGCGTGCGGTCGGACGAGACCGACGGCGGGGACGTGGACGAGGACGACGAGAAGGCCGACTTGAGCATCTTCCACTTGATGCCTGTCGACGACGTGGCGAACAGCTGGACCTTCAAGCTGCGCGACACCTATGGTACATTGGCCAAGTGACGGTCAGCATCCAGGCACAACGAACGGCAAGGCCGTGTGGGGCGTGACACACGCACCAGATCGACGGGCAGGCGTCGTCGCTCTTGGAGGGTGCTGGTGGTGCGCGGTGTATCGGGCGTCTGTGGGGTCTTGTAGTATATCCCTAGCTCCGGATACCACGGGTCCATGCTGCAGACGAACAGACAGATGCACGTCAGGCCGTTCGTGTCACGCTTGTCTTATCTCACGAGAGAACGAGACACTGTAAGCGTACCTCTTCTCTTCGCCAGAGCGCAGGTCGATGATGGTCTTGATGCCGAGCACGTTGCGCATGTACTCAGATGCCGCACGGAAGTCCTCGGCCTTGAGGAGCGAATAGCGAGCCCATGCCGCGGCACGGTAGATGCGCCCCTTCTTCAGGAACCTGTGCAGCACACGACCCCACAAGCCATGCGTAGTGTCAACGTGAGCGACCGCCGCAGCAACAGATGACCATCACATGACGTGACTGCCGGCAGGAGCACGGGGAGAGCACCGATCGGGCGAGACGTAGGCCGTGGCGAGGTCTCGCAGGTTGAAGAGCGCGCCGCGGTTCTGATGCAGCAGCATCCCTCGCTCCACGTCGAACTTGAGAGAGCACGAACGAACGAGAGAGGTGAGTGTGAGTGTGAGAGAAGAAGGATTATGGCCATGGAGCGCACAACGTGATGGCGACCACGCAGTGTCGGCAGTTGCGGCGTACCTGCACATTAGCCGTGTGCCCCGCGGATGTCGCCCGTGGACTCAGATCGTCAATCTCTCGTTCCTCCTCCTCTTCCACATCGTCGTCGGCATTGTCGTCCTCGTCATCCGTGGCCGGCTGCTTGGCCTTGTGATACTGCTGCGGCAGGTCCAGCTGCGAGATCGGAGGCTGATGCCGCGGCGAGTGCGCGGTACTGCCGGACCGTGACCTGGCGCCTCCGCGCGTCCATCTGGCTGCACCTGACACGCGATAGTCCTGCGCGAGCGTGTCGATCAAGGCCGAAGAGATGCAGGCCACCTTGACCACGGACCCGGCCACCACTGCCCCACTGAGCGAGAGGGCCATGTTCGCGGCTGACTCGGTCTCGAACAGTACCACGGCCTGACGCGAGTCCTCTCCACGCAGGCTGTCATGGAGAGAGAGTGAGGCACCGCACGTCCACCGCGCACACGTAAACACGCTTAGTGTTGGTTCCGCGCGGGGGATGTACCTGTAGATGACCACGTCGTTGATGTGTCCGCACAGGATGAAGAACTCGTGCAGGAGGTCGGGAGTGCAGTGCGCGGACAGGTTGGAGACGACCACGCAGCTCTTGCGGTCCTCCTCGGCGAGGTCGCGGATGGAGAAGTCAGGTCGAGGCGACCTGGGCGACCTGAGCGTCGGGTCGGGGTCGGTCGCGGCGGCCGGCGCGAGCTGTGACGGAGATGATGATGGATGCCCGGCTGGTGTCGGCGACTGTCGGCTCTCAGCCATCGGGAGTGCTGGAACGCTGCTGTGCGAGGTCGACGACGGCAGCGGCGAGGCGCTGGCCGGTCTCAGACTCTGCGCCGACGCGCTCGGCGCGCTGGTCGATGACACGGCGGCGGCGGCGGTGTCGGCAGGGAGCAAAGGCGACGAAGCGGGCGAGGACGCGGGCGTGGGCAGGCGGTAGCCGGGATCGGCCAGCGCGCTCTGCAGGGCGAAGCCCAGGTCGGGGTGCTGCTGGGCGCTGAAGGCGTGGACGCGCACTGGCACGTAGCCCACGATGCCCCGGTCAAGCATGAGCGCCATCTTCCGCGCGCCGGTCTCCTTGAAGCAGATGCCCGCCTTGGGCTCCTTCCTGTTGTGCACGTCGCACGCACGCACGCACGCGCGCACACCGCATTGTGTGAGCAGTCCTCGTGCTCGCTACCATGATCATCAGCATCACGACCACGCACGCGGCGTGGCACACGGTGAGAGGGTCGGGGCGTACGGCGAGCAGGCGATGGCGGCCAGGGGTCCGCACACCTTGAAGAAGTCGGCCAGGTGCGCGGGCGTCATCGAGGCCGACGCGTCGGCCCACACCACAACCACCGCCTTCTCCCCGTCCTGTCGTCGCAGCAAGCAGTCAGCAAGCAGCCACAGCAGCCGTAGTGCACCCCCCCCCCGGGGCAAGCCTCTTGCATTTAGAAACGTTTTCAATCTCGCCACACGACGAGGCCACGACGACCAAGATGAAACAATGCGGCACGCACGTACCATTTGTCCTCTTCTCTCTCTTTGTCTGTTTGCTTCTTGTGCGCGCGTGCGTGCCGAGGTTGCTTCGGTGGTTGTTGTATGAGTGCTCAGAGAGCTCTGCTCGCCCGCAAACTCGTTGCGCCGCACGTGTGACCCAACTCGGCCCCCCGAGAGTCTTGAGTTCGGTTTCGACCGTGGACCTTGTCTAGACGAGCCACCCCACGCAGGCTGCGCGAGGGCCATGCTAGAACGAGACGAAAGAGAGCTGAGCAAGAGCTGGTGGAGCGTGTATTTACAGGTCTCAGATTGAAGATGAGAGATCTCTCATCTTCCATTTCATCAAACTCATCTCATCTCATTAGAAATCGGTACAGCGACCGGCGTAGGCGTAGTCGCCGTAGCGCGTGGGCTCGGGTCCTCGCGGGCCGCCGATCTCGCCGGTCTTGGGGTTCTTGTACTCGTACCCATCGTCGTCCGCCTCACCGTCGCCGGTCTTGCCCTCCTGCGCTTCGAAGGCCTCGATCTCCTGATTGATCCGATCAAGCTCGGCCTGCAGCTCCTCGAGCGACTTGTCGTCGTTGCTGGCGAACTTGCTCTTGGGCTCGGGCTCGTTGGGGTCGCCCGTGTGGGCGACCTTGGCCGACGCCGAAAATCGCTGCACCCTCGTCCACGACGAAGATGCAAAGATGTAGTTCGTCCTGGCGGCCACACGACCGCTTGTTCGCATTACCGCTCCAGTTCGTTGCATGCTGCTGCTGCTGATTGTAGTGTAGATTGCAGTGCCGGCCCTGGCCGACCTAAACTCTCTCGGTGTGTACACGCGCAAGATGTCGCAACGATTGCGTATCAAAACTTTTCTTTTTCATTTCTGTAAGTTTTCCTTGTCGACGTAAATGACACGTCAGCAGGCGTCGGCTTCGGCGGAAAACGCCTCAGAGGTTGTTGGCTTCGAAGGAGGCGACGACGTGCTCGATGAAGGCAGCCATATCCGGCGGGAGATCGCCTTCGTCCTTGGCACGCCGGCAGAAGCGCTCGTACATCTCGCGCCGCAGCAGAACGCACGTGTTGAGCACGTCGCGGTCCACCGGCTCGCCGTAGCCCCGGCACAGGGCCTCGGTGAAGGCGGCCTCGTCCAGGCGCGGCGCGTTGTCGCCCGTGAGCCCCGGTATCCCGCCGCGGGCGGCCATGCGCACGGCCCAGATGGGCTGGGCCAGGTCGTAGAGGAACCACCCGCGCTGGGTCTGATCAAAGTCGAAGACGTCGAGCCGATCCTGATCGTCCACGTAGAAGTTGCTCGGGTTGACGTCGCCGTGGATCACGCCAAACGCCGACGCGTCGTCGCTCGCCGCCTTCTCGATCGACGGCGTGTTGTGAGCGCCCTCGAGGATGCAGTCGTGCACCTGGTCCCACCGCTGAATGCGTGTGGCCACATCGGCGTGCTCGAGCGCGAAGCGCTTCGAGGCCGCGTGCAGCTGGCCCAGCCATCGGCCCTGCTCGGCCACGAGCGCCGCGTCGGTGGCCCACAGCCACGCGGCGTAGCTGACAGGCGCGCCCTCGGCGAAGCGCGTCACCACCACCACGGTCTCGCAGCCGCCGACGGTGCTCACGGACAGCCCGGGCTCCACCGGACCGCACGCGCGCACGCCAGCGGCGGCCACATAGCGGAGGAAGGCCAGCTCGTCCGTGATGCGCCCGAGGCAGTTTGGCGTCGTGGTGGCGCGCACGATCACCTTCTGCTCCGCCGTACGCACGATCAGCCATCGCTGGTCAAGCGTGCGCGAAGCGCTGCGCCAGTGAGGCAGCGGTGTGGGAGCGCACCTGCCCGTCGGCGAGCTCGCCCGCGTAGGTCACGTTCTGGGACGACTTGAGGCGAGCGCCGAGCTGTGCGCCCGGCCAGGCGGCGCTGAACGTGGCTGCCACGACTGCGTCGTCGACGGGGGTGGACTCGAATAGGCGCTTGCGCCCCCTCTCCTCCTGCTGCTTCAGTATTAAATTAAATTAAATAAAATATATAACTAAAGTTATGCAACAGATCCAGAAATGGGCTAATGCTGCACCAGCAGAGAGGAGCAGGTGCGGGCTTGGGTACCGTTGAGGCCTGCATGGTCAAGCGCCAGTCGAAATAATAATGAAAAAAATAATACCCTGGAAATAATTTAATTCATATTTTCTCCAGCTTTGTCAAATTCCCTGAACAATAACAAGGAATAAAACAACAAAGGCTTGGCCTGGTGGATCATGAGAAAATAACAGCTCCAGAGTGGAGAGTGTACATGGGCAATGAGACCTTACATTGATACCTTGTGAGCCACAAAAGATGCATCGCTATGAGATGTCCACCTGGCCAGCAACGAATGAACATCCGTGATTGGTGGGCGCACTACAATCGTTCCCGCCAATCCGGATGAGACGAAGATATCTCATCACATTTTGTACTTCCAAGGTTGCTTCATTCTTCACCATTTTACCTCCCCATGACACGCTCATCCCTCTGTGCTGTACTGGCTGCGGCCCTCCTCCTGCTGCTCCCCGTCTGCTACGGCATCGGTACCACTTCACCTCCCTTCCGCAACCACACCAAAGTGGGCCACTTACCACGACTTGCACACAACAGACGTGGTTGATTCCAAAAGTCTCGATAAGAAGGTGGTCTTTGGGTATCAAGGCTGGTTCGGTTGCACCGGAGATGCCTTCCCTGGTGCGCCTACCGCTCTCCGCGCGTTCATGTGGGCTCTGTAGGCTTCGGAGGGCGTGGCCAAGTTGGTGGCTAACCTCCCCTCGTATGTGAGCAGGTTATGACTGGAGGCACTGGTCGAAGGACGCAGGCCAAACCCCAAGCGTCGGCGGCTGTACACCTCTCACTGGCCCGCACCCGCGTGTGTTGCCACGACAGTTTTTTTATGTCCGACTGACGAACAATTCTGATCTCACACAGTGGCCTTTGACTCGTTCCCGGACCTGAGTGAGTACCCCAGCGAGTGCCTCTACGCCACCAACATGACGTACGCCAACGGCAGCGTCGTCAGGCTCTTTGACTCCGCGTGCCCGGGCACCACGGCGCTCCATTTCAAGTGGCTCTACGACTACGGCCTCCACGGCATCTTCCTCCAGCGGTTCCTGGGCGAGGTGACCCAGGCGTTTGCCTCGTGGCAAGCGCCGTGGTGGCAGCAGCGCAACGCCGTGCTGCGCAACGTGATGGCGCAGGCCAAGGCCTGGGGCCGCGTGTTTGCCCTCGAGTACGACATCAGCGGCGAGGACCCCAACAATCTGTTCAGCGACATCACGTTCGACTGGAACTTCCTCGTGAAGAACCTGTCGATGACGGCCTCTCCTCGCTATCTTCATCAAGTACACCGCCATTTCTATCTCATCCCCGCTGCTGTTGTCTTGTGCTGATGACGCGGCCGCATCAACAACCAGGACGGCAAGCCCGTGGTTGTGATCTGGGGCATGGGATTCAGCGGCCGCGGGCTGAACCGCACCACCTGTCTGACCGTGATCAACTGGTTCAAGGCTCAGGGCGTACGCTCGCAATCTCCAACCTCACCCCTCGTCCACTTGTCTCTGTTGGCTCACACGATCGTGCTTGGCTTACGTGGGGGACACAGTGCTTCGTGGTGGGCGGAGTGCCGTTCAACTGGCGCGAGGCTAGTGGCGACTCGGAGGCCGACTTCGCCGACATCTACAAGGCCTTTGACGTCATCCACCCGTGGGCCGTTGGCCGCTACCACAGCATCGACGCCTACCAAGGCCTGAGCAGCTACCAAGAGGCCGACAAGAAGTTCGTCTCTCCTCCTTCTCCTCCTGCTCCAGTGTGGCCTTGCTCTGGCCTGACCCGCCGACTGCTGACAACCATCACCTCAGCCTCACGGACTCGCTGGGCATCGGCTACGCGCCCGTCCTCTTCCCTGGCTTCAGCTGGGCCAACCTAATGTCCAATCCGTCCATCTTCAACGAGATCCCGCGTGACGGCGGACGCTTCTTCTCGGCGCAGATCGAGGGCGCCATCGCGCTCGCGCCGCAGTTCATCTTCATTGCCATGTTCGACGAGGTCAACGAGGGCACGGCCATGTTCAAGCTCGCCAGCCGAGCTTCCCAGCTGCCGGTCGGCGGTAACTTCACGTACCAGTCGATGGACGGCGTCGAAATGGCGTCAGACGCCTATCTCGTCCTCGCGCGCAACCTCACCCGCTCGTTCAGCCCAGTCACGCCGTCTGCTCAATCAGCTGCCGCTGCGCGCTCCTCAACGCTGTGGCGACTCTTGATGATAGCGTTTGGCTGGAACTAAAGCTAATCAGCTTGCCCTTGGTCATGATGATGAGCAAAAGGATACCCCAGTACTAACACTGCCTGGCGCAGCTTAACTTAGCTGTTCAGATGGGAAGTGGTGCTTTATGCACAGTATCTATCAGCACTCATCACAACATAGCCACCCAGGGCACTTTCTAATAAAATGACCATGAAAATAAAATTAGTTTTGTAATGTCTGAATAACTTCAATGTTGGTATGTCATTGGACCACAGGTTACAGGCACTCAAGGTATTTCCCTTCCCACTTCTTTAATTCATTTATTCTGTCCTTTTTTGAGGGTGCACAATGCTTGGCCTGTAGAATGGGCTGAGTGCCTGGCAACAACACATGCAAGTACTGATGTTTTAAAAAGTCTGTTCTGTTGGGGCATTAAAGCTAGAGACCATGGCCATCCAATTAAATTCATCTGATGGATGGGAGTAAATGATAACACCTCTTTCCTTAGAGAGGCGTCTCACAGCATCGTATGTTCAAGCTTTACTAAGTACCCCAACGGAATGACGTTTCAAAACATCAGTACATGCTGTGGAACCGGGCAAAATCCTCTTGCGGTCGATGAAGCAACCAATGACAGCCCAAGCTTGTGAGCTAGTGACGGTAACGTCTCTTGAATCATCAATGAAGCAACCAATAACAGCCCTTGCTTGCAAGCTTGGAACAGCTTCCGGTCTTGCGCTTGCCGGTCTTGTCCCTCCACACCCGCCAACACAACAAAGCAAACCCCCTTCTCTCTCTCGCCCACGCATGGCCTCCTCCTCCCTCTCGCACGCTTCGTTCGTCGCCAAGGTGGCACTCGTCGCGGGTCTCGTGCTCGTCCTCGGCGTGCTC
>CDFA01020778.1:0-10814 GCA_000826305.1 Acanthamoeba healyi
CGATCTCGCGGTCATCATCGCCCACGCCTTCGAGCTCGCGGTCGCCCTCGAGGTTGCCATTGATCTAGCGATCTTCCGCCACATTGTCTAATCACCACGTTCGTGAATGCACTGATTTAGTCTCTCACTTTACGTGTAAGGCGCACAAGCCACACGCCTGGCTCAGTCTATCACGGGGATCAAACGGTCTAGCTGCTGCCACAGCAGGTCCTCTTGGCCTCACTTGAACATCAGCTTGAAGCGATACTGCAGGTGAGCGTCCCCTGCAACGTAAGGATACCACATGATGTAGCTGTGGTGTTGTTTGGTTGGCACAATGTCGCAGCAGCAGCAGCAGCGAATGCGTTAGTGCCATATCACGTGGCAATGCACATTCTCTTGCACGTGTTCGCTTCACCAGGCGCATCACGCGCAGAAGGGAGAGATCACGTACTTGGTGCCCCAAATGTTGTTATAGAGGTTGAAGTGCAGGCCGCCATTGTCGATGTCAGCCGTCTTGAACGGGATCGGGAAGGAGTTGGGAGAGCCTGAAGGTGCACACACGCCACACATGCGGTCAACTGCAGGCACGCGAGCTGCGCGTGGCGTGATGCGCCTTACCAGCGGAAACCACGGCGGCATCGAGGGAGGTGATCTGCAA
Organism: Acanthamoeba healyi; assembly: GCA_000826305.1. Lineage (NCBI taxonomy): Eukaryota > Discosea > Longamoebia > Acanthamoebidae > Acanthamoeba > Acanthamoeba healyi. The sequence continues at coordinate 641 of CDFA01020778.1, forward strand.
CGAGGCGCCCTTGGCTCCGTCGTCGATGAAGAATACGCCATTGTCGTCGATGGCATGCAGATGGAAGGAGCCTGTCATGCACACAGATCCGCACATAGATCAAACCTCGGCGAGCGAGTTAAGATTGTGGCTCACCACAGTACGCAGCGTACCGTTGTGCAGGACGTCGGAGATGTCGATCGGGCTGCCGAGCTTGCTGAGCAACCAGCGGCCCTTCACCGGCGCGGAGGGCACGAAGCTGAACCAATGGGCCTCAGGCAACCTGATTCGCACAGCGTACGATTGCGATCATGATCGTCAGTTGAGTTCAGTGATTGGCACAACAGGGCGCTTGCGTATTCGCGTGCATGGCGATGGCGAGCTTGGTAGGCAGGCCCCATACCTGGTCGACGTCTTGTTGAACTCGGTGAACGTGTAGTTGATAGTACGGTCGGCTCCGACATCGATCTGGATCCACATCGACGGTGCCGCACCGTACAGCTTCCACGTTTCTGTCCGAACAAACGACACCGTGGGTAAGTGCCAGCACACGCGATCGATTGCAGCACACCGTCTCAGCCATGGAGGACCGGTGACGCACCGCTGTCGGCCATGCCGAGGCGCAGCAGGAAGTGCCAGCCGACACTGGACGTCTTTGTCCACATGGCCTCAAGGCTGGGCGACCACAATCTGTGCTGGGGCTTGGCCGCCGACACGTTGGGCTTGCCAAAGTCCTGTCGTCCCGTCCACTTCGTCACCAAATGCTATCCATTCATTCCCCATCCAGAGAGCTAGAGCCAGGCAGTGTGGTGAGAGAGCGCGCTTACCCCGAAGAACCACTGGGGCGGCGGCTGAATGTTGGCGTAGGTGTCCAAGTAGGTGACGTAGTCGGCTTCATCGTAGGTCGAGTACTGGAACAGTCCCAGCGGATGACGCGTCTGCAGGTTGTTTGCCACGCCACCGCCACCACCACAAAGAAGGAATCGGTGTCAGGCTTAACACTGCTTGCGTGTGTGTGAAGATACAAGGAGAGGGCACCGCTCCGTTGGCCCACTGAGCGCCCTTGGCCTTGTCGAACAGGTAGGTGATGGCGCCGTTCTTGGGGTCGAACGCCAGCACCAGCTCGCCGCAATGGAAGACGCGCGCCCAGTCCCCCCTATGCAGTGGCACACACCGATGCACGACACAACGATCTTTTAGCTGTGCACGCCTTACAGTGAGCAAGCAAGGGAGGACGCCGTACTTGGCAACGGCAGAGTAGTCCAGAGCCTGAGGATTGGGAGGGCCCTTGGGCTTGAGCGCCTGCAGATGGGCCTCGATCTGCTGGGCCAGCGGCCGGTACTTGTCTGCGTATGTGCAGCCAGCCATCACGCCGTGAGCCACCATTCAGAACATTGGCGTATGCGTGGATGCCAAGCGAATCAGACAGACAGCAGCAGCACGAATGCACACGCACCTGACGAAGACAGAGCACGCAGGGCGTTCGTGATGAACGAGCGCTGTTCGATCCATGAGTTGACCAAAATGCCAAAGTTGGCGTGGTCCTTGACCGCCTCGAACTCGGCGTTGCTCCAGTGCGTCGTGTCATTCAGGAATGTCTGCAGCAAGTGTGTGAGCATGCACGTCTGATATGGATTACCCAGACAAGAGGCGAGAAGACGGTCGTGCGGGGGGAACACAGCTACCTTGACGTCGACGCCCCAAGTGTGCTCACCGACCTTGGTCAGGAGGCGATTGAAATTGCGGAAGGCAGCGTCAGAGGACGAGCATTCGCGGGCGGCCACGCAGGCCCTGCGCAGGCGCAGCACCTCTCGAAACTGAGCAAGCTTCAGCGGATCCGAAGCAACTGTGCACGCATGGCAAACCAATCTGGCGTGTGAGTCACAGTCCATCCTCGAAGCGTGCAGATGTGAGCGCAGAATGAAGCGCACCTCCGTGAATCCAGGTGTCGCCGATCTCGCTTTCGATGACGGGCAGCGAAGCCTTGGCGGTCTTGAGTTGATCTACAAAGGCGTCGAACGTCGATCCCTGCACAACTGCGTTGGGAAACTCGGCCTGTCTCGCGGGGCGATGCGCACGGTGAGGAGTTGGCGGAGCAGAAGCGACAACGCGCGCAGCTGCACACGCACCTCGAGCTGCTGGAACACTGCCAGCGCTTCTTCGACCGTGTGCGGGCCGTGGTTGTCCCCCTTCCAGGCGAGCGCAAGGGCGTGGTCGAGACCGGGCACGATCACGCAATCCGAGATGTCGATCCCACCGTAGCCGCCTGGTTGGCGCAACGCATCACAAGGCACTCTTTGATCAGACACAGGCGGATCCCTGCCAGGACTCAGCGCATGCATCAACAAGCGCGTTTTGCACCTGGGTGATACATTCCGAGGAGTTCCTTGCCGGACAAGGCGTCGCGCCACACGAACGCACTCGGCGCTAGAGCGAGCGAGAGAGAGAGAGAGTTAGTGAGCTGATCAACCACAGCTCGTGACAAGGTGCGATGGGGGACAAGTACCTGCAGGAGGTGCTGATCCGCCGTTGACGCCCACACTAAAGGCTTCGATGCCCAAGTCTCTCAGGAGAGGAATCACTCCCCGCGTCATTCCCGGTACGTCTGGTTCACCCATCACGCGCACGACACACGCACGCACGCACACACACTCGTCAATAACAATAAAGGCAGCACAAAAGCACGCACGCGGCTTGCAATATACCGCGTTGTGACAGCGTTCGGGGAGCAGGACGGCCTAGGCTCTGGGCGAGGTCCTTGGCCAGGTTGACTGACGCCTGGAACAGGGAGGAGTCGTACACCTCAGGCTCGGAGTTAAAAGGGAACGCGTGCCACGTGACGTCGCCTCGCCTCACCGCGTCTTTGCCGCACGTACGACACGACCATTCCATCCCCACCCAGAACGACGATGAGCGACTGCACATTCTACAATCTATGGCTGTGTGCATGTGCATGTGCGCGCAAGTGTGCGTGTGTGAGTGAGTGTGTATGCGCGCAGCTGCGTACCGACGAACGCTTGCTTCGAAGTGGCATTGGCACAGTGCAGAGGCGGCGGACGCGGACCGTAGGATTGCAGTCCTGTCGGAGCCACGCACACCACACGTACGCACGCGTCAGTCAATGAAAATTAAGAGAGAAGATGTAGATGAAGACCACGATGACAATGACGGCTCACCGGGAGAGGGATAGGTCCACTGCGATGGGTCGATGCAGTCGAGGTAGAGCGAGGAGAGGAAGGCCTGCGTGGTGTAGACGTAGTGGTAGGGCGGGTTGTGCTGCCGCAGCACCGCCGAGGTGTTGATGGCCCGCTCAAAGTAGACGTTAAAGTACTTGTTGATGATCGTGAACGCAAACCCTGCCAAACCGCACACGCACACGCACACGCACAGTTAGCGGCTTGAGCTCGTGGACTCAGCGCGTTAGCTAGCCAGGTCTATAGTACCTATCTCCTGTACGCCGAGCCCATCAAAGCCCACGTCCAAGTGGTTCGAAAACACTGCGGTACGCGTCGTGTGTAAGTGTGCGCGCTCACACCACAGAAGCTTTAGAGATGAAAAGATGAACCGCACCGACGTGCACGTGCTTGATGTCGGCAGGTCCCCAAGCGGCCGTGGAAGAGGACAACCCTACGACGAGGGCCAGAACGACGACAGCCAGAAGCGACCTGGCCCCAGGTGACCCCATGTGCGCTCTCATCTCTGTGGCACTTGCAATTTAAAATGAATAATTAAAAAGAAACTCATAAGAAAATTTATTTTCTTCTGATTTCAATTGTCGACATTGGCGATCACCGGTCACGGCCAGTAGTGGAAGATCAGGTCGTGCCTGCGCCTCAGCCTCGTCATCGCATCGACCGTCTGCTCGATGGCGTGCGGGAACTTGCGCGCGCTCCAGCCGTGCGAGGCCAGCATCGGGTGGTGGAAGTGGATCTCGACAAAGAGCTCGTCGATCAGCTTCATCGCGCCCGTCTTCACCAGGCGCGGCAGGAGCTCCCACTCGCCGCCCTCGATGTCGATCTTGACCACGCAGTAGTCCTCGCGCCTCACCTGCGTGAGGAGGATGTGTGCCAGGTCGCCGTTGGACTTGTCCGGCTTGGCGTGGACGCGCTCGTTGTAGAACGTGATGCTGTCGATCCACCGCGAGGCGGCGTTGATGCTCATATCGTACTCGGCCGCCGCCGCGCTGGCATTCATCAGTCGGAAGAGGTCGGGCTCGGCCTCCCACACGAAGATGCTCGTGAACTCGACCGGGTAGTTGCGCTTGAACCAGCCGACGCTCGAGGCGAAGGTGTTGCCGCCGGCGTCCAGCATGATGCGCCTGGCGGGCAGCACGGCGTCGATCACCTCGCCCAGCGGCATCGCTTTGTGACACTGGCCGGGGGTGGTGAGCCCGTTGAGCCCGCACACCAGCTTGTGGAGCGAGTGCGGGAGCATCTTGAGGTGTGCCCGATCCTCCACGTCGTCGCCCCACCCCGAGGGCGAGGACGGCGGCTTGCGGAACAGGTTCTCCTTGAGCAGCGGCTCGACGTCGAGCCAACACAGCGGCAGCGAGGCGTAGTGCGGGATCCTGCGGTCGACCAGCTGGGCAGAGCCGACCTCGCCGGGGCACTTGAAGAAGACCTCGGCCGTGGACGTCGTGGGCGGGCAGGGCGACAGGTCGTATCCGTAATCGAACCGGAGCTGGTCGTCCTCCGTCAGGAATGGACTGCCGGAGGAACTGAAGTACAGCATGAATGTGAAGATTAGCAGCAACAGCATTGCCCACCACCACCAAGCCCGTTGCTGTGACTGTGCCCGTGTTGCCATCTTCATCATCATCTCTCTTCTCAGGCCAGGGAAGAGGCAAGCATCGCAAACTGAGTCAAGGAATTTAAGATTTTAATTGCTAACATTCCACACACCAGCCCAGGAATGTATCCAACCAGAAAAAAAAATAGCCATATTGTTCAGATAAAACAAAAGAACAAAACATGTCACCAACCCAGTGACCAAAACACTAAAGAGAAAGGAAGGAGATGGACGCTCTCACGGCGATCAAGGAGGTGCTCAAGACCGCAGTAGCCAACGGGGCTCTCGTCAGCGGTCCCGTGGCGTGCGAGGAGGCGCTCGCCGGCGGCCGGGTTCGCTTCTGCGTCGTCGCAGTCGACCGCGCCGAGCCCGAGTCCGTGGTCTCCCGCTGCGCCGAGCTCCACGTGAATCTCGTCAAGGTGCCCGAATCCCAGGAGCTGCGCCGGTGGGCCGGCATCGGCGAGGCCGCCGGCGACGACGACCGCGTGAGCGCCTGCGTCGCTGTCATCCGGCACCCCTACGAGCGCACCGAGGCCTTTGCGATGCTCATGGAGCTCTTTGGCGAGCCTCGTCCGAGCCTGGACGCGGCCGGCGCCGAGCGCAGGACATGGTGAGCCTGTGGGCGATCGAGCGTGTGTAGGTGTGTGTGCATTGCAGGCGGCTGTGGCGCACGGCCAGCGCCCGCCTGACATCAACCAATCATATGTACACGATGACGACGAGGTCTAGGTCTAGGTCTACGACGGCGCCCTTGGGCGGGGAAGGGTCTGTGTCATCCGAGGCTGGCCTTGTGGTTGATCCACACGGAGGACGAGGGCTGGGCCGAGGCGCGGAGCACGGCGGTGAGCTGCGAGTTCTCGTAACCGTTGACCGGCAGGGCGAACGAGTAGCCCACGGGACACTGCGCGTCGCTGCTTCCCCAGGTCGTCGCGTTCGCGCTGCGTTCGCACAACACGAGAGAGAGAGAGATTAGATACGATCGCAAACGTCAGTGCGGCTGCTCGCTTCAGGCGTGCGTACCTGAGCACGAAGGCGCCGGTGGTGGGGTCTCGGCACGCCGAGCGCAGCCGAGTGGAGCTGCAGTCGAGTGCGCCCCACCGTCCGTTGGGCTGCAGCGCGGCACAGCCATTCGGGATCTTGGGTTGCTCTGTGACGCAATCCTCACTGGTGAGCCAAGCGAGAGCACGCACAGACACACGACGAGAGAGGTGCGTGTGGGTGTGGCTTACCCTTGTCCCAGCTCCACACGAAGCCTTCGGCGAGGATGGGGCTGATTTGGTCGACGCACGCAAAGTTGACGTTGCACTGGGCCTCCTCGAGCAGATCTGAGGGCATCATCATCTGGCCGTCATAGCCATTCTGCCACACGGCGAGAGGACACACAGGCGGCGCACGGCTGTAAGCAGGCAGACCTCCCGCACCCACACACAGAGGGGCACTCGACGTACCCAGAAGGGACCGTAGGCCAGGGAATCGCCCAGCACGCGGGCGATCTTGCCGTTGTTGAGCGGGGCGTTCCTCACCGTGCAGTTGGGGTAGGCGCTGAACGGGAACGGGCCGTACTCGCTCCACAGGGCCGCGCGCGAGAACAGCTGGCGGCTCATGATCTCGCCATAGTCCGTCCTGGACACGAACATCACTGCCGTGCCACAGCACCAAGTGCACGGGCGAGCGCGTTAACCCAAAGCCCAGCTGCCCAGTGCGAGATCGAGGCAGCCGTTCGTACGTTTCTTGCCGGCGGCGTTGAGCTGGCGGAGCGACGGCCACGAGCGCGGGAAGAGCCGCTGCTTGTCCACAGGCGTGAACACGTACTGGCCAAAGTGATAGTCGATGCCCTGGAGGACCAGGGCGACCTTGGACCAGCCTGCACAGGCGCACAGGTGCGAGGGAGCGGCGTGGACAGGTTAGTTACGTGCACTCTGCAATCTACGTCACAGGGGGTCGCTAGCGAGGATTGCAAGCCGAGATGGGCGAGGGGCGGGTACTCAGCAGATCCTCTTCGTCGTCAAAGTAGAAGATGGCAAACTCGTTCTCGTTGCCGGGCGCGAAGAGGAACTCCTTGATCTCGCTAAAGGTGTCGTTGAGCGTACGATCGAACTGGAGTAGAGCGGTCAGCGCCAGGCAAGCCGTGAGCAGGCGTGTGGTGGAGAGAGGGACGGGAGGCGTACGGGGCTGAAGCAGCCGATGGTCTCCGAGTCCCACTCGATGACGATCCCAAACTCGGCCGCGAGGAAGTGGATGAACTCATTGAGGCTCTCCAGATGGATGCCGCCCGCATGGCAGATGCGGACTGCATCGCTCCACCAGTGGATGTCCAGCTGTGGCGCACGACAGCGCGTCAACGGATGAGCTCACGACGAAGACACGGCGCACACGACACACGCCAGACGGAGACGTCGTCGGTACCTCAAAGTGGCGGACGCCCAGCCTGAACTGGTCCCAGAGACCGAGCTGTTGGTTGGCGATGTACACCTGCCAGTCCTCGCTGACGAGGTGCGTCAGCTCGTTCAGGAACGCCTCCGAGAGGCCGTAGCCGCTGGCCTGTGCGTGCACGCCCGCCCGTCCGGTGTGAACGCTCAGCGACGAGTGTGCAACAGTGTGCATGCGTCACGCGGATGAGTAGGGCGTACCAGGGTGATGGCCGAGTTGTGCGTCCCCGGCAGCGAGACGTAGTTGAGCGGGGTGTCGTACTGGATCTCGCGCTGAGTCTTCAACGCGTAGGATGTCCACGGGTCGGGCTGGATGCTGCCGTCTTCGCAGACGTCCGCGCAGACAGCCGAATCGAAGCTCATGCACGTCTTGACTCGCTTGCACGTCACGTTCTGCTCTCGCATCGTGATCGTGTTCAGGTAGTGAAGGTGTGAGCTCACACTCGCCACCAAGCAACGATCTGGAGGACACAACAAGGCGTGACGTGCGCGCTAGCGTACGTTGGTGGCCCACGAGTGGAGGAGGCGGTCCTTGACCAGATCGGGGTCGGTGGTGGCGGGCTTGGCGAGCTGGACGCTGCCCAGCAGGCGCGACCTGGCGTCGGGCGACAGGCGGTCGCCGTACTTAGCAAGCACGCGGCTCACGATCTCCTTCCTCTGCAGTGGCGACAGCTCCCTCGGCACGCCAGAACCTGTGCCGAAAACGAATTTATTAAAAATACTTGTAAGATATATCTCGATTTTTATTTTTATTTTTAACAGTTTTTATTTTAAGAATAAATGTATATATATATATATATATGGAATTATAAATTATAAAAAATTGGTGCATTTTTGACATATGCACTCCATTTTTTTTAAAAAAAAATATCAGTGCCATTTATAAACAAATGAAAATTTAAAAAAGAAATAAAAATTGAATGATGAAAAATGGGAGGGAGATTTTTGATGAAGCAGCAATTTGGATTGAGGAACGAAATGAAACGATCTGGTGTGTGGCGCAAGGTACCTTGTGGCGGGGCGGCCAGGGCGCTTAGGCAGAGCAGTGCTGCGCTCAGGAGGAGAAACCAGGCGAGGGCGCACCTAGCCATGCTGTTTGGTTTGTTTGGTTTGAAGGCGGAGAGGTGTGTGTAGGATGTATTCGGTTTGGTCGCTTTGTGTGAAGTTCTGGACTTTGAATGATGGTCAGTCGGCCGACGCGTGCACAGACTGACGCTGTCGGTCCTCGGGTGTGTATGTTGTGGCGCGTGCTGTGTGCGCAGTCGTGGGGGTGAGGTGGTGAGACTGTTCTGAGCGAACGTTCGCGCGCGCCGTTGGTGATCACGGTTTATCGGCCGATGCTAGCGAATTTTCATTTGGACGATCGTGACATGGGCCGCCCCGGCTCGTCGAGGCACCCGCCAGACACCCGCTACGCCGGACCAATCGGCGTCTTGGCCTGACGTCAGCCGTAAGGCCATAAACCGGGCGGGACAAGTGTAGAGGAAGAGAGTGACGAGTGCGAGCACAACGTTCTTGCATGATGGCATCGCATGCAGGAGCGAAAGGGGAAGTATCTGGTGGTGACGCCGCCGACGCGCAGCAGCGCCAGATACGCGCCCTGTTCGACGAGTTTGACCGGGACAAGAAGGGGCGGCTCACGCTTGGCCAGTTAGGGCTCAAGCGCGAGGGGCTCTGGACATTGTTATTTCCAAGATGAGCACCATCATCTGGGGTGCAGCCAGTGTGACACATCACTGTTTTGTTCACTCCGTGAAGCAGACCGCCTTGTGGTTGAGCTCCTTCCAGTCGCTGTCCTGGCATTGCTTGCTGTGCAGCACAGAGATTTGTTTTAGATGAGGTCAGGCTTGCGCTGTGGCAAGCAGGCAGGCAAGATGTGGGAAGAGACAGGCGAACGCCATGCATACCTGCAGTAGAGGGCGCTGCGACACTTGCCACAGTACAACAGCTTGGTGGCCTGCTTGGTGCAGAAATGGCAGATGGCGACCCTCTCGAGGAGCTGAATGCTCGCGGGGTCGTCCACACGAATCAGGGGCTTGCCGTCGTTCGCCATGCGCATGTAGGGATTGCTGATGGCGATCTGTTGGCCGATCGTGATTTCTCTGCTGAGCCTCTTTGGCAGGTTGTAGAGGGCTACCCTCTCCACCCTGCCCTCGGCGTCTTGCATCACTAGAGACAACAGTTGTTGATTCGTTCACCGCACAGCGTACGAGAGTGAAAGAGAAGAGTGTGTTAACTGACCACCAACAACAAACAGAAGAACGCGAGGGAGGCGAACCAGCGGTGAGGCTGACCAGCAGAGCTGGCAACTCGATGATGGTGCCGTGTATCACGCAGCCATAGTAGACCTTGTCCTGAGTTGGGTCCATGTCGGTGATGAGGATGGTTCTCGTTGCTCTGCCGCCGATCGTGTTGTTGGCTTGTTGGCGCTTGGGCGGAGTAGCGAGGGTTACGCTCCTCGTGGTCGCGCCCGGCTGCCGCAAGTTGCGTGTATCGCGCACGCACTCACGCTGGCGCAACCTGAGCTGGCGGCGCCTCACGTCAACAACCGCCGCTTGGCTGCTGCTGCTGCTGCTGCTGCTACTGCTGCTGCTGCTGCTGCTGCTTGGAGTGGCGGTGCCTGTGGAACTGAGATCAGGTTTTGCTGCCATCAGATCAACAATCACCAACAAGAAGTGGTCCTCCGTACTATGTCGGACACTGGGAGTCGAAGGCCCAGAGGTGATCTGCGAATTGAGGTTGATAGCGAAAGCGAGGCCATCCCGATTGAGGCTCGTGTAGGGCAAGAACATAGGTAGCTGTCTCTTCTCAGCGTCAAGACCAAGCTGATAATGCTTGCGAACGTTCTCCATGTCTTTGAGCAGCAGGTAGAGTCCTCCCACGCCGTAGTGTGCTGTTGCGGATTGAGAGGTAAGACATCGTGCGTGCGTGCGTGCGTGCGTGCGTGCGTGCGTGCGTGCGTGCGTGCGTGCGTGCGT
>CDFA01020830.1:0-13154 GCA_000826305.1 Acanthamoeba healyi
AAGTGTTGATGACGGCATCTAACATGTTCACTTGTGTGCGTGCGCGTGCGCGCAGAGAAAGCGGCGGTGGCGACCACCACGAAGAAGAGCACGGCCGGCACGACGCAGGTCCGCTTCAAGCTCGAGTATCACACGGCCTACGGGCAGGTGGTGGCCGTCACTGGCAACCAGCCCGAGCTCGGCTCGTGGAACAGCAAGAACGCCCTCAAGTGCGTGACGCCCACACACACACGACAGCGCACCAGCGTCACTGAGACCCACACACTGACACTGACACCCGCGGCCGCTTCTGCACTCTCTGTCGCTCAACAGGCTGCACTACGTGAGGGAGGGCGAGTGGGAGGGCGTGGCCAACTTCGCCCCCAACACACGTCTCGAGTACAAGTTCCTGCTCGTCAACGACTCCGGCGACGCTCTCCGGTGGGAGGACGGGCCCAACCGTGGCTTCAGCGTGTCCGACGTGGACGTCGAGCTCGGTGAAGTCTGGAGGGTACAGCTTCTTGCTCTTGCTCTCGCTGATGGCAAGCGTGCGCTGCTGGTCAGTGAGTCGCTTGTGCTCACACAGTTGTATCTCTGACTCGACGTCAATTAGACTCAGGCCAGGCACGAGACGCTGATCGAGAAGAGCTCGGCCTTCAAGATCCTTTATCAGAAGCAGCTTTTGAGCAAGGAGCGCGCCGAGGAGATCGTCCAGCAGGAGAGGGATGCGCTCGCCAAGGAGAGCAAGACGGCCGGCAGTAACCACTCCCTTCCCCCCTTGTGCACGTTAAGTGTGGTGCGTGATGCTCACCTTGGGCGGTGCCGCGCAGACAATGAGGTCCTCGTCCAGTTCCGAGTGAAGGCCACCCGCATCCCAGAGGGCAAGCGTGTCGCCATCTTGGGCAGCTACGACGCTGTGGGCGACTGGCAGGTCAAGAACGCCGTGCCCCTGGAGTCCGTTGTGCCGCCCATCTGGACCGCCACCATCAAGGTCAAGAAGAACTCCATCCCCTTCGAGTACAAGTACATCATCACCGACGACAACGGTCACGACGTACGTCTCATGCCCTCACTTCGTTCGGCCCAACGTACGCTGCGCGCGGTTGACTAACCCTCTAACTACTACTCCTTACAGGCTGAGTGGGAGACTGGTGGCAACCGCATGTTCAGCGTGTATCCGTCGCAGCTCGAGACCTCGCTCTACATCCGTGACGACGAGGAGTTCAGGGTACACCACTCCGCGTCGCGTAGCATGCACTTTGCGTCCATAAGTCAGTGAACAAAGCGCTTCCACTAACCCTTCGACTCACTTCTGGCCGCGTCCATTTCCAGTTTGGCGGCCCTGGCTGGAAGGGAGCTGGTGTGGGTACGTGAACTCACATCTTATCCTAGCACCCGATGCAACACGCACTGACCTGTTCTGCCGCTTCTCTCTTCTTAACTCTCTCTTTTAGTCATTCCCGTGTTCTCGATCCGCACGAAGGAGAGCCTCGGCATTGGTGAGTTCCTGGACGTCAAGAAGATGGCCGACTGGGCCAAGCTTGCCGGCCTGTCTCTCATCCAGGTATGATTCCTCTTCTGACTGAAAGCTTTTGGAATCGTTCCACGTACATGCTGACACCCGCTCTCTCCAAACAGATGTTGCCCGTGAACGACACATCCATCCACGGCACCTGGTGGGACTCGTATCCTTACAGGTATGCTTTATGGGCTGTGCAGTGCAGCATCAGTCGCACACGATTGTGTCTCTCTCACACACACACACACACACACCAGCTCCACCTCTGTTTGCGCTCTTCACCCGATCTACATGAACATCCCCGCGCTCGGCGATTTGCCCAAGGACATCTTGACCGAAGTGGACGCGAAGAAGAAGGAGCTCGACTTGGAGAAGCTAGACTACGAGGTACTTATTGACCTACCAATGAGCCTGGACAACGCCATATGGACCCGGTGCTGACATGCGTCCCACCCTTCCCCAAAGGCTGTGCTCAAGACGAAGACCAGCCTGCTGAAGCGCATCTACGCTTTGCACAAGGCCAAGTGGCTGGCCAGCAAGGAGCTGACCGCCTTTGTGGAGGAGCACAAGACGTGGTTGCCCGCCTACGCCCTGTTCTGCCACTTCAAGGACCTCCACAAGACCGCCGACTTCAACCAGTGGCCCGACCACAAGACCGTCACGCCCGAGGAGATCGAGAAGCTGACCAGCAAGACCAGCACCATCTTTGGTGACGTGATTGCGTACCACTACTGGGTGCAGTACCACCTCTCCAAGCAGCTCACTGAAGCTGCCAACTACGCCGCCAGCAAGGGTATCGTCCTCAAGGGCGATCTGCCCATTGGTGTGGACCCTCTCAGGTGAGTTAGCCTCTCTTTGTTCCTCCTGCCTTATCAGAAGTGCCTGCTTCAATCCCAGACGATTAGTTCTCACATCTCTTTGCACGCGAACAGTGTCGATGTGTGGACCAACCCCCATCTGTTCCGTCTGCACAAGCAGACCGGCGCTCCTCCCGATTACTTCTGTACGCGCCTACCACACCGTCAGTGCTTCAGCGTGAGCGTGGCGAAGCTCATTCTCTCCTGATTCCCTTCTGCAGCGACCGATGGCCAGAACTGGGGCTTCCCCACCTACAACTGGGAGGAGATGGCCAAGGACAACTACGCCTGGTGGCGTCAGCGTCTTGCCGTCATGGAGAAATACTTCCACGCGTACGTCTGAGCCTGCTGCGCATAGTATGCAGCTCCGTCTAACGTTGCTTTCTCCTCCAGGTACCGTATTGATCACGTGCTCGGCTTCTTCCGCATCTGGGAGATCCCGCAGGACCAGGTGCGCGGTCTGATCGGTCGCTTCCACCCCGTCCTCCCTCTGTGGAGGTGGGAGCTGGAGAACAGGGGCGTGTGGGACCTCGACAGGCTCACTGGTACGCTTCTCGCTGTAGCGCGCTCACCACCGGCGGAAGCTGACAACTTATGATGGCGCATCCAATGTGCAGAGCCCTACGTGACGTGGGACATCCTGCGTCAGTACTTCTGGAGCGACGCCGAGGAGATCGCCGGCAAGTACTTCAACGACTGGGCTGGTCGTCTGGCGTTCAAGCCCGAGTACAACACCGAGAAGAAAGTCAGGGTATGGACGACCGTGGTCCCTGTTTTGTGCTGTCCTTCGTGCTTACGCAGTTGCGTGCAGGATGCTTTGGCTCTGCCCGAGACCGCCGATCCTGCGGACAAGGCTCGCAACGAGCACATCAAGGCTGGTCTGTGGGACCTTCTTGGCAACGTGTGCCTCATCAGGTATGCACGCCAACCATCACACTATTTGCGTTTTTCACAATGGGTGCGATGCGGCGTGCACATCGCTTACGTCTCCCTCTCCCTCTCCTTCACTTGCGCAGGGATGAGGAGGATCCTCACCAAAAGTTCCATCCTCGCGTGCTCATGAGCAAGACCGTTTCCTTCGCTCATCTGAATGACCACACCAAGCAAGTGCTCGACAGCCTCTACATCGACTACTTCTTCAAGAGGTACGCGGTCCCGGAGAACTGCATCGTCCTAGGACATGTTTGGTGACAGTGTTTCTGATTGACTGCCATCACACGTGGCCATACACACACTGCAGGCAGGACCACGAGTGGGCCCTCAGCGCGCTCAAGAAGCTCGGCGTTTTGCGCGAGGCCTCGGACATGCTTATCTGCGTGGAGGATCTTGGCATGATCCCCGATTGCGTGCAGGGCGTCCTGGACCAGCTTGCCCTCATCGCCCTTCGCGTGCAGAGGTGCGTCATGAACCCTTTCGTTCTCGAGAGAGCGAGAGAGACGCCACCAGTGCACCAACTGACTCGTTCGCGCCTTCCCTACAGGATGCCTGCTGACCCCAAACAGGAGTTTGCTCACCCCAACGACTATCCCTACCTCAGCGTCTGCACCCCGGCCACTCACGACACCTCCACCCTTCGGTACCGTCCCATTGATCGCTCTCTCCCTCTCTCTTGTGTTCGTGATCGCTGACGCACGATGTGCTCGGCAGGGGCTGGTGGGAGGAGGACCGAGGCAGCAGCCAGCGGTTCTACAACTTTGTCCTGGGCGAGTGGGGCCATGCGCCGCACTTCCTCGAGCCCTGGGTCGCCAAGAAGATCCTCGAGCAGCACCTCTACTGTCCCTCCATGTGGGCCATCTTCGCCATCCAGGTGCGCCACTCCCTCCCCTCATCTCTCCTCCGGCACACTGCGCCTTCCTCCATGAGCGCCATCTCCTCACACACACGCCGTGCGTGTCGTCTCCGTTGCGCGACATTGCAGGATTGGTTCGCTGTGGCGCCTGAGCTGAGGATCTCCGACCCTCAGGATGAGCGCATCAACATCCCCGCTGTGCGCCACCACAACTGGTGCTACCGCATCCAGGTGCCCGTCGAGGACCTGATCGAGAAGTACACCGACTTCACCAACGAGGTCCACACCCTCGTCACCGAGTCTGGCCGCATCTGATCGATTGCTGCGGCACCCTGCTCAACCCCTTCACCCCAGCCCGGCAAGTAAAAGTTTAAAAATCAAAACATTGCGAAATCGATCTACGAAATTGTTTGGTTGTGGGTTTTCGTTTCGCAAACGTTTCGGTGGCTGAGAAGATGGAAGGCGCTCCCGAGCCGCGGTTCATTGGTACCATCTCCAACGGTGACCACTGGCAGTGCGTCGTTGTGACACTGACCTCCTTCCTCCCTATGCACAGACATCGGTGCCAACCTCACAGGTAAAAATAAAAAAATAAATCGTAATTGTCCAATTCATTTTAATTTAAATCTTTTTCATTTTAACAACAAAATGAACTGTGCCCCAGATGAATCGTTTCGGGGCCACTACAACGGCAAGCAATACCATCCAGATGACCTTGAAGCCGTACGGCGCGGCCTCCCCGACAGTCCTCCCTCTCTGGTCTCAGCTGATGACGGTCGTGTCAGGTCCTGAACCGAGCTTGGGAGACGGGCGTGGATCGCGTGATGGTCACTGCTGGCCGTCTGCAGGAGATCAAGGAAGCCCTCGAGCTCGTTGACAAGCACGGTACCACAACGCTCATCTCAGCACTCGCTCGTCCCAACACTCGCACACGCTCGCTGATGGTGCTGATGGTGCTGGCACTGCTGATGCTGATGGTGCTGACGCGACACTGGCGTACGAACACAGATCGGCTCTATACGACCGTGGGCGTGCATCCGACGCGCTGCGACGAGTTCGAGAAGTGGGAGGGCGGCGCAGAGGACTACCTCCGGCAGCTCCTGGCCCTTGCGCTCTCTGACGAGGGAAAGCCTCACCCCAAGATCGTCGCCGTCGGTGAGTTTGGGCTCGGTACGTAACTTGGATCAAGTCGCTGAGGAGCCGCTCTGCTCTGTCACGATTGCCTCTAAATGACGTGCACGCACACACGCACACGCACACTCGCTGTCCATCAGACTACGATCGACTGCAGTTCTGTCCGAAGGAGACGCAGATCAAGTATTTTGAGGCCCAGTTTGAGCTGGTGGAGAAGACCGGCTTGCCGCTCTTCCTGCACATGCGCAACGCGTGCGATGACTTCATCGAGATCATCAAGAGGAATCGCCACAAGTTCACGTGCGTTGCGCCCACACTCGCGCGACCAAGACCGGTCCTGGGCTTGGCACTGATGTGCAGGTGATATGCGTGCGTGCGTGAAATGTGATGTGGTGGTTGGACGCGTGCGTAGGAATGGCGTAGTGCACTCGTTCACGGGCACCATGGAGGAGATGCAGGCGCTCGTGGGACTTAATCTCTTCATCGGGATCAACGGCTGTTCGCTCAAGGTAAGGTCGCTCGCGTGCGCGATCCTTGCGTGCTCTCAGCTGAGTGCTTCCTGTGTGCAACTGCAACTAACCCTTCATTCGCGTGGTAGACGAACGAGAATCTCGATGTGGTGCGTGCCATCCCTGCGGACCGCATCATGATAGAAACGGGTACGTACTGCGCTTCCGACCACGACGACGTCGACGACGTGGCGACGGATGCTGATCGCTGTTTCGCCCCATCGCATCGCAGATGCTCCGTACTGTGACATCCGTAACACGCACGCCGGCGCCAAGCTCGTCAGCACCAAGTGGCCGAGCGTGGTGCGTTGCCCACAACATCAAGGGCAAGAGAAGGGTGGGTGCCTGGATAAGAGCTCTTCTGACCTCGCTTTGTTTCTGTCTCTCTCTCTCTCGTCCATCTCTCGCAGGACCGAAAGAAGCACGACCGCAGCAAGATGGTCAAAGGGCGCAACGAGCCCTGCGCGGTCAGGTACGGTGGTGTGTGAGTGTGTATGTGTGGCGGCGCGCAGGCTCGAGCTCCGGCGCATCGGGCCTGACGAGCATGATGTGTGTGGGTGCCTATTGTCGTAAACACGCAGGCAAGTGATGGAGGTGGTGGCCGGTGTGCGAGGAGTGAGCATGGAGGAGCTGGCCGGCACCATCTACGCCAACACCCGACGCGTCTTCTTCCCCTCTCTGCCTAACTGATCGCGAGCCAGCCCGGCACACCAAGGGGAGAAGGGAGTTGCTGTTCTCTTTGTGATGATTCTCATAATCTCAGCAGTCTCAACATCAGACGAGGAGCAAGGTCACAAGCACGCTCGCCATGGAGGCCATCAACATCGTTGCTGTCGTGCTCGTCCAGGTCGGCCAGAGACCACCAGCCGAAGAGAGATCGGCCACAGGCGTTGTGGAAGGCGTTGGTGAGGGAGATGGGGTTCTCTTGTTGGACGGGCTCGGAGTGGATGAAGGCGACAGCGAAGAGCTCGGAGTGGACGATGGCGATGGCGTGGGACTTGGGGAAAGAGACGCTGATGGCGTCAGGCTGGGCGTGGGAGACACTGATGGCGTGACCGAGGGCGTGGGCGACATTGGCAGCGTGGGGTTCACGCCGAGGCCGCACGAGTACCCGTCCCCCGACGCCAGCTTGGTGAAGTTGTAGGTCGCGATGTCCGCAGGCACGCCGATCTGACCGCCACATCGAACGTTGCCGTTGGCCGTCGTCGTGGCGCACACGTGGGTCAAGCCGCACGCCAGCTCGCTGAAGCTCTCGTCCGTCGGCAGACCTGCGTACGAGGATTCGAGCCATCCCCAGCAGCGAGCTCGGCCGTCGGCCCTGTTGAGGCCACAGCCGTACGTGTAACCTCCGCAGATCGTGGAGAAGCTGGCGTCCTCCGGCGGCGTCTGGACTATGTACCCATCGAGAGCATCCCAGCAACTCGGCTTGCCCGTGTCCCGTTCGATTGAGCAAAAGATTCCGTTGGCCTTGCCGCTCTATCGGGTACCAATCAGGTGGGGTCCCCGCGTGGTGAGCAATTCTTGTTGAAGTGCGGTTGCACACAACACATCACACACAACGTCACCTGAGGTGTTTAGCATCTGATCTATGCGGAGGTTGTGGGCACTGGCTTCGCCTGATCCCACATGGTCCTCCCAGTTAAAAAAATTAGGCCGACGCCAGATCAAAGGAGAAGGGAGTTGATGTTCTCTTTGTGATGATCGTTCTCATCTCAGCAGCAGACTCAACATCAGACGAGGAGCAAGGTCACAAGCACGCTCACCATGGAGACCATCAACATCATTGCCGTGCTCGTCCAGGTCGGCCAGTGACCGCCGGCCGAAGAGAGATCGGCTTCGGGCGTTGTCGAAGGCGTTGGCGAGGGAGATGGGGTGCGCGAGGTAGATGGCGAGGTGGATGGCGAGGGAGATGGAGATGGAGGTGGACAGATCTCTGTGTCACAGAAGAGAGAAAGAGAGCGTATGTGTATGAGCCTGTCAACCAGTTGTTCTTTGTTGTTAATTGCTCCAAGGAGGAGATCAAGGTACCTTGCGAGCCTGTTCCAGAAGCGTCAATCGTTGGTGCTCGTCCAAGATGCAGCCAGCCCTCGCCCTCGGGGTCAGTCGCAATGCCTGGCGATCACGGTAAATCAATCAACCACCATCCTGATGACGACAACAGATGTGTGTGTGTGTGTGTTGTCATTTGCACGCACCACACGAGTTGTCTCCATCGACTGTCACGTTTATGCCGCCACGTTGATACCAGACTCCTCGGGTGACATTCACTCCTGCGTGGTCGAGTGTGAGGTCACGAGACACAAACCAATGTTGCACCTGGGACATGTTGACGTACCTTGTGCCTCAGGCGCGCGCACAACGATGCTCGCTGGGCCGTTGTTGTACCACGTTCCATTGGACGGTAGCAAAGGGTGGAAGCATTGGACGCCTATTGGGGATTAACCAGAGGAGTGAACAAGCTTGTCAGTGACCACCAAGTGTCTTGCAATCGCTTGACGAGAAGAACCGCACCTGTGGCGCTGACAGTTGAAGTGGTTGAGACTGACAAGCTGCCGTTCTGATGCCACTCGCCTGCGTTTATGATGCCTGCATATTGGGTTAATTGGGGCATCAGCGGTGGGATGACAAAGAGAGAAGAGAAAGCCAAGCCCGTTACGCACCAGCAGCTGGGCCAGCTGCAACAATCTCGACAAGCACGTTGCCGGTCTGCCGGGTGATCGTGTCCCAGGTGAATATACCTGAACTCGAGGTGTTCACGTGAGTTGGTGTTGCAAGGGGAATGAACATGACTTGTTGCAGGGGGTCAAAGGAGGCCACGACGCACCAAAGGCAAACTCTCTTGTAAACGTCGAATAGCTGACCATGATCGTCAGATTGCCCTCTTGATTCCAGTTGGCCGAGGTCTCCAGCGCTGGAGAATACAAAGCAATACCTGTCCTCATGCACATGGTGAGTATGGCAAGCAATCCAAAAGCTCAACCAACATCCCGTACCTAGGCTTGATTCTGCGGTGATGTTGATTGCAATGTTGCCAGATTGGCGCCAGTTAAATCCTTTGTACTGTTGGGGCCCAGCAAGGATTGCTGCAAAGTGGTGTGTGTTTGTGTGTGGTCAGACAGAGGTTACATTGTTGGTGAGGAGAGAAAGCCACAGACCAACCAACCAACTCAAGGTCAGCAGCACCTACCAACTGCGAAGGAGTGGCCGCTGTGAGTGATGTTAACATCGCCCTGCTGATCCCAAAGAAGTATACCTAACTCGCCCCCCTCGAAGACGATGCCTGCAGGTGGGTCGACACGTTCACACACACACATTAATATGGATTGCTCCGATCTAACAAGATGTTAACTGACTAGTGTCAAACTCAGCACTTACCTGTGAATGTTCTTTGGCTAACGGAGTTGATAAACACATCACCACTTTGAATCCACTCGATGGCGCTCACTCCAGAGTACCCGAAGCGGATCACTGCGTCGGTGTATTGATCAGAGCTCGAGGACCAAACGAGGTTTCGTTTTTGCCTCCACCTGAACTGCTTCTCCTCCATAAAGACGGGCATGAGGAGGTCTATGGCCGGAACTCGCGTGCTGGTGTTGACGACCAGCTCGGCGTCCTGGACCAGCTCGACCACATCGGTCCAATTACTCAGAACAACTGCCAGCCCTGCAGCAAGGCACACCACACCGGCAGGAGCGTGGGTGGGTTTAGTCAAACAAATCAGATAGGAGGAGACAGGATCACACGCACCGCAGTCGTGCAACACGAACGTGGAGCCTTTGAGCACCAGATTGTTGGAGATTGTGAGCCATTTGTTGAACAAGTCACTATCACTGTCCATGATGACATGAACCTCGCCCGATTGCACACTGCAGCAGGGGGAACACAACGGATGGTCATTCTCGGTGGCTTGCTTGGAGTGAGAAGACAATCACGTACACGATGGTGAGTGGCTTGGTGATCTCAGCCCTGCGCTCATCAGTGTAGACTCCCGCGGTCACGAGGATGGTGTCGTTGGCGTTCGCGGCCGCGATGGCTTCCCAGATGGTCGTGTAGTTGCACGAGCCTGCAACGTTCTTGCATACAGTCACTTGATATGGGGGGATGGTCGTATTAGTGTGCTGTCACCTCATTGTGGCCGAGCGAGGAAGGGGAGCGCAAGTGTACGCTTGGGACCCAGGATAGGAGACGGGCTGCTCGAAGGCGAGGGTGAAGTCGACGGAGACGCTGAGCGGCTGGGTGTAACCGACGGAGTGGCTGATGGTGATGGCGTTCGCGAGTTGGACGGGCTCGACGTGGGCGAAGGCGACAAAGACGGGCTCGGGGTGGGCGAAGGCGACATTGACGGGCTCGAAGTGGGCGAAGGCGACAGCGAAGGGCTCGGAGTGGATGATGGTGATGGCGTTCGCGAGTTGGACGGGCTCGACGTGGGCGTTGGGCTTGGGGAGAGCGACGTTGATGGCGTCGGGCTCGGGGAAAGCGAAGTTGATGGTGTCGGGCTCGGCGAGAGCGACGTTGATGGCGTCGGACTGGGCGTGGGAGATCCCGATGGTGATGTACTCGGCGTGACCGAGGGCGTGGGCGACATGGACGGCGTGGGGCTCACGCCGAGGCCGCACGAGTACTCGTTCCCCGACGCCAGCTTGGTGAAGTTGTAGGTCGCAACGTCCGCAGGGACGCTGATTCTACCGCCACACCGAACGTTGCCGTTGGCCGTCGTCGTGGCGCACACGTGGGTCAAGCCGCACGCCAGCTCGCTGAAGCTCTCGTCCGTCGGCAGACCTGCGTACGAGGAGGCGAACCATCCCCAGCAGCGAGCTCGGCCGTCGGCCTTGTTGAGGCCACAGCCGTACGCGAACCCTCCGCACATCGTGGAGAAGCTGGCGTCCTCCGGTGGTGTCTCTGTACCAAGACCGAGATCCCAGCAACTCGGCTTGCCCGTGTCCCGTTCGATCGCGCAAACAGCGTTGGAGATGTAGGACACCTGCGAGTAGGCCTTGCCGCTCGGACTCTGAAAGATCGTCCAGTCACTCCAGCACTGAACGCTCTCGTCGGCCAGCAGTCCGCACGTGGTGGTCGTCTGAACAAAGGGTCCCGTTGCTGACGTTGCGCCTCCGGGGTAGGTGCACCACGCGCTGCCATCGTCGGGGCTGATGCCGCAGTAGCTCAGGTCGTCGGCGCAGGCTTCCGCAATCCGCACTTGTGGCACTGCGAGGCCGACGTAGGGCACGTACGGCGTCATGGTCAGCGACTCGGTCAAGCCCCAGACCTGGAGCAGGTCGTCGCCGATGGACGGCGAAGGCCTGGCGATGGCGTAGCAGCTACCGACGCCCAGCTCGGTGAAGCGCATCCCCGGGGGCGGGGTGGAGCCCGGCGTGGACGGGCCCCAGCAGTAGGCGGGCAGGCCGGAGCTGAGCGGAGTGGGCCTTATGCCTGTGAGCGTCGCCACGGTGCAGCTGATGACGACGAGGAGGAGCGCGACGACGACCCCGACGGTGTGCGCTCGGCTCGGTCGCATTGCGTGCGCTGGGTAGTGTGGCGTGCCGCTCCGGTGTTCGTTGTGTTTGTCTGCCGTTGTGTGGTCGTCTCAGCACCGTGCGGAGTGTACACACTTCAAACAAAGGGGGGCACACACGGATTGGTTCATTGATGTTCATGACGGTGATCGGGTACCAATCAGGCGGGTCCCGCGTGGTGAGCAATTCTTGTTGAAGTGCGGTTGCGCACAAGCTACCACATCACACCCAACAACCGTCGGAGGGTGCCCCTTGGTGCCCACGTGCACGATCAACGTATGATGTGTGCAGCGGCTGCCTCGTGTCTGCGCTTTGATTGAAAGAATGTACAAAGGAAGGGAAGGGGGGGTGGGCGGGTGGAGGATGATGGTGAGTATTTGGTCTCTGCGCGCTGTTCGGTGGTTGGCGGTGGTAGTGGGCCCTAGTGACTGGAAGAATCGCTGCTGCTGCCGCCGGAGCTTTTGTTCTGCTTCTGCTCTTCGAGGTACTTCATCACAGACTCCCTTCGCTCGCGCTTCTGGTCCTCCTGATCCCAGTGAATCTTCACCACGAGGCCCGCCGTGCCGGCCAAGCACGAGACGAAGAAGACCTTGGACCAATTCATCTTCTCTCTCCGGCCGTGTGGCACTAATCTTTTTCACGTTTCTTTTTCTTTTTCTCTTTCGTTTTCTCGGTTGGCCACAGTTAAATGGGAAATCATTGGGAAAATACATTTCTCGTATGTTTTCGTCCCCACTTATTTCCTTGCAACATTTAGTGAAAAAGGTTGTGTGTTGTTTTTTCCATGTGTGGGTAAAATATCTTGACCTCCAACCAACACGCCGGCACCACAGACAGACACGGCAACACTGCTCGATTGAATGGAGAGAGGAGGACGGAACCAGAGGGTGAAGGCGGGGCGTGGAGGGCCAACAGCTGGGCGACCAAGCCGTGGCGCCGGTAGCGCCGGCGGGGGTGGTGGACGAAAGGCGCCAGCGGCGGCGTATACCTCGTCGTCGTCGTCTTCCCCGGCTGCTCCAGCAACAGCAGAAGCAAGAGGAGGAGAAGGAGGGGCAGCAGGAGAGAGCTTCTCTGCGTCGGGCCGTCGCGTGGTGTTGGCCACCACTGGTGCTAAAGTCGGTTCGTTGTCACAGCTCTACACCCTCCTCTCGTGCTTCGCCCTGCTCACTCACCGCCTGGGCTGGGTGGTGGACCGGCGCAGACGCCTACGAGCTGCGTCAGAGCCCGTCGGTGCTGCTCTCGGACGAGCTCGTGCGCAAGTTCGTCGTCGAGGGCTATCTCGCCCTTCAACCCACGGCTCTCCCCGCCGCCTTTCACCGCAACCTCTACGCTCGGGTACATTCCCGTCGTTTCCATCCACTCGCGCAGCCTTGCACTAGTGAGCGCGTGCGTGCGTGCGTGCGTGCGTGCGGTGGGGTGTAGACTGAGTGTCGTCGTGGGAACGTGGGGATTGTGGCAGACGCACGCGCTCAACTCGCGGTTCAAGGACAACGTGGGCAACAACATCCTTCCGACGCTGCCCGAGCTAGACCTCGTCTTTGACGATCCCACAGTTCGAGGTAAGCACCAGATGAAGATGGAGATCCCGCTCGCGCTTGGGCTCATTGCAGCTCACGTGATCCCACCTCCGCAGGCGCACTGCAGAGCATCCTGGGGCCGGAGTACATGATGCACGCGCACAGGCACTGCCACGACAGGTTTGGTGATTCCTCTCTTATGAGTGGTCACTGCTGCGACTTTGATCGCTCACACGCCCGCGTGTGCGCAGGCGACCTGGCTCCAAGGCTCAGGAATGGCACAAGGACAGCTATTGGGGATTCGACACTCAGCGACACCACTACCCCAGGTTTGTAA
>CDFA01020840.1:0-17417 GCA_000826305.1 Acanthamoeba healyi
ACCTTCTTTTTGATCCATTCCTCGATGGCCTTCTTCTCGTAGGTGTGTCCGTCTTGCCCGATGACCGGATCGCTGCGAGGCAGAGCACAAGTTAAGCTCGGCCAATAAAAAAAAAGAATGTAGAAAAAGAACGAAGCGCGACATGAGGCAAGTAGAAGAGAGCTTCTGCTGCATGTGGGGTGATAGTGTACCGCATGACGCGCTTGGTGAGCGAGCACATGTACTCGGGCGGCACCAACGATCTGCCACGGCTGTTGGTGCCGCTGTCCGCTGCACCCCGGCCCGCCATCGCCGTATTGGCCTGGTCGCCCTCCTGTTGGTGCTGCGTGCTCTGATGGTGGCGATGGTGCTGCGTTTCCTTGTCCTTTGGTGTCGTATGCCGCTCCCTGTTCCGGGATCGTCTGCGGTACGCAAAATAAAATAAATAATTAGCAAATAAAAAAAATAAAAAAAATGTGATGACCACGACGAGGTCGCGCGTACGCTTTGGTCTTGGTGTCACCTCCGGCAGGGTCGGTCGCGAGTTCGGTGCTGTGTCGGTTGTGCGCCTTGAAACACCCACGCATGATCCTCCTCCTCACCCTCCTGCTTCCCTGCTCTGTCTCTCAGTGCTTACTTGTATCGTAACGTCATTCACCACTCGTCTCCTCGCACCCAACGCGTCCTCGCCTCCCCTATTTTTCTTCTTCTTGTGCTACGTGGCAATCCAATCTTAACTCCACCAACTACTAAACTATTCCTTGCTCGTGTGCGGCTTCCTCTTCACTCTCTTTGCTTTGGGGAGAATAAAGAGCACCACAAGAGAGTACCGCCCCCAGGAGGACCTCCGGAGGTCTCTTTGCGCGCTCCTCGCGCTTCCTTGGCCCAACACCTCAACCAAGAACCTCCCGGTCTCGTTCAACCAAAGGCCCTCGCGCCCGGAGTTGTTGTTTGAAGAAAACTGTGGGTGACAAGAAAAATATTTTCAATTCCTCAATTTGGAAGGGCGCCATTGGTGGGTCATAACAGTATTAAATCGCTATAGGTAGGAATTAAGGGGAATTCCAGGCCTGGAGCGGGAGACCGAGGGGAAGGGACAACCAGACGTGGCTTCGTGCTGCTGGTGGCAGCAGAGAGATTGAAAGATGACAGGGATATGGTGGTGTGGGTGCGCGCGACAACGAGGCAAGCTGCGGGAGTGTGTGGTGGCGGACAAAGGAATCGAAGAATACATAAGGCCTGACCGTGCGGCAGTCTTTGTCATTAGATGAAAGAGGGAGCCCGTGTGCACACGGAGGATACAAGGGAGTGAGGGACTCTCCTACGGCACGTAGGCGTCACCGGGCCTGCTGGTGAAGCAAGCGTACATCGCAGAAATCTGCAGATAACGAAGCGAGAAGGAGGACGTCAGTTTTAGTGTGAGGTCATGCACTGTTGCAGGGAAGCGTGAGCTGGCTCGTTACGGGCGCTCCGTGCGACGCGGGCACGCCTCGCACAGTAACAGAGCCCACACCCAAAATACGAGAGCCGCACACGCGCATGCGGGGACATGGCGGCCTCGCGACACGTCGCACACCCACACGCACGCACGCGAGGGAGGATGATAGATGATGACGGCGTAGGGGGGAAGCGTACGTGAGCGCTGTAGGCGGAGGTGAAGCTCTTCTTCTCTGGTTTCTGAAGGTTGCCGGCGACGAGGTGGAAGTTCTGCTTGGTGTTGCCCCAGTTGGCCACCTCGCGGTAGGACCAGAACTTGTAGACCGCGTGTGGGTGGTCGGCCTCCACGATGCTTACGCCCTTGGACGACACGGCGAACCACACGCTCTGCGGGTGCTCGTTTTGCTGTGTCCATGATTGCAGCACGCCGCACACGCGTCAGCGACGTACACACAGATACACACACGCAAACCACGAGCGCGGGATGGGGCGCTTACCCGAGCAGGGAAGAGCGCAGCGCCGTAGAGCGGCAGCTTGAAGGCCACCCCGAGGAAGGAGCGCTTGGCAGTGATGATGGGCAGTCCCGCGAACTCGCCGTAGGCCTCCTCGATGTCGGACGAGATCTGCTGCGCCTCCTTCTTGTTGGCCAGCGACTTGCCCACGATCTCGGACAGCACGCCACTGTGCAGCGTCGTGTGCGTCAGTCCAAGCGCTCGAGAGCGACACGTATGACGTGTAAGCGCAGATCTGATGAGGGCGCGCACCTGTTGATGGAGGCGGTCGCGTCGGACGCGCGGAAGCGAATGTGAAGGAGGCACGCGCCGAGCTTGGCGACCTCCTTGTGCGGAGCGGGGAGCTGGCCCGACAGGAAATCTTCGCAGACCTGCGAGAAGAGGAAGTCGGCGAGCATGTCGTCGTCCTCAGTCAGGGCCAGGTCCTCGTCCTGCTCGATGGAGAAGAACAGCTTCTTGCGCATCTCGAGCGGGGCGTCGGGAATGCGGTTGTTCTTGTCCTTCTTCTGCGCCTTCTCCCAGCGCGCCAACGCGTCGCATACGAACATGTCGTCGGCCAGCGGCACCTGCATCGCACAGCGCATGAGCAACGGCGAAGAAGGAAGGAGGTGTCGAGGAAGAGCGAACCTTGAGACGGATCTCGTTCTTGTTCTGAGGCGTGATCTCGAACAGACCGAAGCTCTTGGGCTGGTTCTGGAACCGGAGCTGGCGAATGACCTCTGGCACGACATCGCCGACGGTGGTCCACGCGTCCACCAGCACAGCGCGGTGGCTGCCGTTGGGCAGCGCGACGCGGCACATGATGCGCGAGCGGTTGCGGAGCGCTGCACATAACACACGACACACATGAGTAACTGGTTGCATGCAGCTGTTGGTGACTGGTGGTTGTGGTGGTGTAAACGCGTACCGGTGATCTCGGCGTGGGACGGGGCTAACTCGCGCTCACCGACAAGGATCGTGTTCTGGAGCCTGTCGACGGCCTGCTTGGCGTAGTAACCCACCTGCAACGACGACGACACAATCAGCACTTCGACTGTGTTGGCACAGGCATGCGTTTGTGAGAGGGAGGCGTCGTCCGACGAACCTTGACGTTGGTTTCGTGCTCCTCGAGACGCTTGTAGAGACGATCCAGCATCTCGTCCTGGGGCAGGAAGCAACCGGTACAGAGGGCCAACAGCTCCCATCCCTTTTCATTGCTGGTGTCGCGCGGGTTATTGTTCGTCTGCTTCATCAGTTGGCAATAGAGCCTTTGATGAAAGACACGCACGCGAAGAGAATGGAGTCAGTGCCAGCACACACGAACGCGAACGTGTTGAGCAGCTAGAAAGGCCGGAGGTACTCGTCACGCAGTTCTCTGTTGTCGATGGCCATCTGGATCGCCTTGGCTGGAAGCGCGTCATACTTGGCCTGGCTGAGACGGGTCGGGTAATCGCCCATGTACCTGTACATCGCCGTGGCCACGCCCTCTTAGTACCGCACGCGTGCACGTACGTACGCATGCACGAAAGGGGACTTACTTCATGACGAGCTGGAACATCTCGACGGCCTGCTTGGAGGCTTCGGGGAGGAGCTGGACGAGCGAGGCCTTGATGGGCTGCGCCGAGAAGGAAAGGAGCTGCGACATGCTCACCTGCTCGAGCTTCTTCGGGCGGAAGATGCTCGCGCCCTTGACCTCCATCTGCGTGCGGAACTTGCTCGTCTCCACAGGGGCCCTAAGCGTTTGCGCAGATCGACCGGTCAGCGTGATTGCGCACAGGCGAAGGGAAAGAGCAGGGAGCTTACCCAGCAGCGGGCTGACTGTCAGCGCCAGCGCCAGCGGCGGCGGACTCACCCGAGTCGCCGCCACGCACCATGCTCAAACGGTTCGACTTGGCCATGCGGGTGGTGAGGTACGTCGACGTCGTGGGCGGCTTCTTCCTGCCTGTCTCCGTCGTCTTGGGCTTAGCCACCTGCACACGCACATGCACGGTGAGACGTGCGTGTGTGCGAGTGTTGCTGCACCGAATCGCATACCAGCATCTTGACGAGGTCACGCGGGAAGGCGCCCTCCTTGCTGTTGGTGACGTTGACGCCCTTGTACCAGCCGCTGTACTCGTCCTTCTCCTTCACGTTGATGACGTCGCCCTGACGGAACGACAGGAGCGACGGATCCTCGGTTTCGTAGTCCGAGATGGCTCTGTACGCACAGAGACCGAGCAAACGTGAGCCGTGAACTGTGTGCGTGTGTGGCGCCGAGAGTTCAGTCATGACGTACCTGGCCCACTCGGAGGCGGCGGCGAGGATGCTGGTGTAGTCGCGGAGGAGGCGTTCAACCTCGGCTGACTGCTCGCACTTGAGGTCGAGCACCTCGCGTCGAGTGCCGAGAGACAGCGTGAGCGAGGTGGTGGTGGATGAGCACTCCCAGTTGAGGATGTCCTCGTAGGGCATGTAGCTGGTCATCACAACCTCGCCCTTCTGGTCACGCGTGACAAAGCACACGCCACGGCCAGAGATGGCTACACCCAAGCGTTGAGTGATCGCCCCAAGACAAGCACGATGCTCACGTAAGAAGAGGTACCGAGTGCGCGCGAAGAAGAGGAGACAGGAGAATGTGAGGAGACGTACCGAGGTAACCCTGATCGCGTACGAGGTTGATGATGTTGTTCTGGAGCTCCATGGCGAAGAGAGCAGCGCCATAGAGCGGCAACTCAAAGACGGTCTTCAGGTAGTCGATCCTCACCTGCTCGCGCGCACGCATAGCATATCAGTGTCGGGGTACATTGCAAGTCGGGTGGATGGCAGGAAGGGAAGATATGTACATCGCGCTCGGAACGGCCCTTGTGAGCCCGATGCACGTCAGCCATCAACTTGGCCCAGTCCTCTTGCTGGAACTTGTACCGAATGTAAGCCGGGATGTAGACACCACTGCCACCGCGGCCACACCGTCATCACAGTTAAACGCAGTCACGCACGACGCGATCAGAACAAACGCAACACAAGTGAGCGCGCAATGTACATCTGCTTGTCGTCGATGACTTCGCCGTTGTAGTCGCCAGAGTCGGAGTGGAGCTTGAGGCCAGCCAGCTCGAGCACCACCTCGCGCGTGGTAGGCAGGCGGCCGGTACGAATGTCCTCCGAGGCCTGCGCGAACAGCAGATCGAGCGAGGCCTTGTCGAGCGTATTTGCGTCGGGCACGTCATCGGTGTAGTAGAGGCGCTTCTTGAACAGGATGCGCATGCGCAGCTGCTGCTCGCCCATGGCGTTACGCAGCTGCTCGAAAGACGAGAGCTCGTCGCCCATCTTCTCCTCGTCCTCCATGAGACGCTCAATTTGGCTGTAGGACTTGTAGAGCGCAAAGCCCTTGGCGAATCTCATCTGGAGCTTGGTCACGATCTGCTGCTTGAGCTCGGCCACCGTCGCCGCGCTGTCGAGCAGCAGCGCCTTGACCGATCCGTCCTAGAATGCGGAGTGGCGTGATCAGGGAGGCAGCAGAACACGGAGAAGGAAGGGTGACGAGGAGGAGTACCAGGAAAAAGACGCGAAGCATCATGGGCTCGCGCTTGCGGATGGCCTCGAGCTCCATCAGAGAGGGCACAAGCTTGCGGTCGCTGGTCGTCATCAGGCGAGTGAGCGACTCCTTGGCGAAGCTGGCGTGAGAGGCGTAGGGCGATCTGGTGGAGGCCTCGTCGAGCGAGCACACAAAGTACTTGAGGAACTCGGTCGGGGCAAAGGTGCAGCAGCAGAACATGATCAGCTCCCAGCAGTGCTCCTCGTGCTCAGGCGTCGGGTTGCCCGTCACCTGCTTCAACAGCTGACAGTAGATCTCGTCGCGCAGATCGGGGGACGACAGACCACGCTGGAGGATGTACTGGACCACGGCTGCAAATCACAAGTGACCCGCTGTAAGCTGCATAGCCCTAGAGGATCGAACTTTGTAATAGTACGTACAGAGATTCTCGGCGAGCGTCTTCTTGTGGGTCATGTAGATGTGGATCTTCCTCGACACCTCGACGGCGTTCTTGGCATCCTCGAGGGTGAGCTGCAGCAGCGGCGCGGTCAAAGGTTTCTATGTGTGCGATCGATACGTCTGTGGTGTTAGTTACCCGCGGCAGGAGTGAATCCATGGCTGATGGCCATCAGTGCGAGTGTACCTTGGATGCGGTGATCAGCTGCTGGATGGTGTCGGTCTTGTGAGGGCGGAAGTGGCGAGTGGCAAAGTCCTTGAACTGGTAGCCGTAGAGCGGCGTCGAGAGGAAGTCGAGCACGCCCGCCTGCGCGGGCGGCGGAGGCGGCAGACCCTCCGGGGCCGGAGGCAGGTCCCATTCGGCCGAATGGGGCACGTTGAGCGGGTCCAGCGCATGCAGCCACCTTCACAACGAGATCGACGTCAACTCCTTTCCGTTGCATGGTTTGGCTGAGAGGGAAATGGCATACGCCTCTTCAAGGGACTCGCTGTCCATGCTCTGCGCATCGGGCGGCACCTCCTCCACAGCAAAGTTCTGAACCGTGGCACCGCGCTGCATGGCCCTGTGTGTAGCGCAGTGTCTGTCAGCACAGCGCGGCTCGCAGCGATGATGCGGCTGACGACGCACTGGTAATCGGCGAGGGTCTCGCTGGCAGGCAGGCCGAGGGCTGCTTGGTCCCTGCGCTGGGCCTCTTCACGGAGCCTTTCCATCTCCTTCTTGTCTTGACGCTCCTTCTCCTGGCGCTCTCTCTCCTGTCTCTCCTTCTCCTGCCGCTCCTTCTCGGACTTTTGCTTACGCTCTTGATCCTGATGCAAAGGAATCCTTCACGTTCAGCGTGTGTGTGCAAACCAGAGTGCAACACTCGCTAGACCGGAAGGTTGGGAGATAGAACGAACCTGGCGTTCCTGCTCCTCGCGCTCGCGCCTCTCGCGTTCCTCCTTATCCTTGAGCTTGCGGATCTCTTCCAGGCGACGCTGCCTCTCCTGTTCCTCACTGATGAGCCTCTGCTTCTCCTTGATCGCCAGCATGGTCCGCGTGGCTGGGACAAGACAATAAACCACCGATGTGAGCCTACTGTCGACTGCGCGCCTTCACACTCGGACATAACACGTACCGGCCTGCACAGCAAGCACGCCCTTGCGGATGGCCAGGAACCTGCGACGGGCAAAGACCATGCGGGTCCCTTGAATTGAATGCAGGAGAAGACAAAAGGTTACGTGAGGACGTGCATGCAGACTGCGTTGAGACAGTGAGCGCACGTACAGGTTTGGATCGTTATAGAGGCATCGCGGAGACGGGTGTATTCGACGCGGGCGACGCGCTTGCGGTAGTCTGTGTTGTGGTTTAGGCGGAAGTCACAGTCAGCAAATACGCACTTGTCAACGGGGTCGGGGCGAGGAGAGGAACGACGATGGCCACGTACGCGTCTGGGCGGTAATGGCGCCCTTGCGCAGAGCGGCAAAGTGGGAGCGGGCGGAGTAGCAGCGCCAGGTCTTCTGGATGAGAAGCACGCTAGCCAGCAGGTGCTCGTTACGGAGCAGCTCGAGGATCGTGCTCTGTGATCGCGTGCATGCAAAGTTAGCTGACGTCCCCATGAGCGGACAGTCAGATCAGACTGGTATGGTATGTACCTGCTCGTCACGCATGAACACCTTGGACAAACCTAGAGTGTAGTGACCAGGCGTCATCCTGTACGAAGCAGCCTGATGGACATAAGATACCAGGTTCAGAAGTGTGAGATCGTGCGCACGCAAGTGAAAGCGAATCAGGGTCTGAAGACTGGGGAGCCTGCGTACGTCGAGGATCATGCTGCAGGCCTTGCGGTCGTCCTTTTCCCAGGCGCTGGAGGGCGCCAAGAGGCGATAGCGATCACGGAACGCCACGAACTCGCGGCGGATGGGGAAGCCCAGCTTACGGATGCGGATCGTCTCCAACATACCGCAGTACCTCAATTGCGCCAACACCAGGTCATCTGCATTCACACACAGAGAGAAACGTTAAGTATGTGCACGCGTGTGCGTGTGCGTTGGAGTAAGCGTACTGTCGAAGAGACTGGGCTTCTTCTGGGGATTGGGCTTGAGGCAGCGCACGTAGTAAGGATAGGTGGCCGACAGGGTGGCGACGAGATCCAGCAGCTGGTTCTTGAACTGTGCGCCGACCGTGGGCGAGCGACCCTTGCCGCCTCGGCCGCCCTGCGCAGCCTGCGCCTGAGCCGCCGGCTGTCCCTCGGGGAACAGCTGTGCAACGTGAGCGATCGATGCGCCGGCAAGCAGGGCCGAAGCCGACTCAGGAATCGTGTCGCGGTTCTTATCTGTAGTCGCCCAGGCGTCAACACACGTATGCATACGTGAAGCAGGACTGAGCAACGAGGAGAGAGCGAGCGCGCACCGAGGAAGCTCTTGGTGGAGTAGGCCACGTCGCCGGCGTAGTGACGGATCACGAACTTGTCACCGCGGGTCTTGGGCTTCTCGAAGTAGGTGTGCTTCTCGTGAGCCTTGTTGAGCTTCTCCAGGAACGTACCATCCGAACCCTGCCATAGGAGACAGAGACGTTAGCGGTGCGGCACGATAGTCTCGCGCGCCATGTGAAGAGGGAAAGGTAAGGTACCTTGGGGAAGAAGCACTCTTCGTCGAGGAGGGAGAGGACGCCGAGCGGCTTCTCGAAAAGATCGATACAGCCCTGGTTGTCGTTGAACGAGATGGTCTCCCACGAGATCCTAAAGAACAATGCGGATGTCAGCGAACTGCAACCCAGCCCTAGGCTGTGGCTGTAGCTAGAACGCCATCAGAGGCGCACAACGCAATGCTGTACGAACTTTTCGCGTTCGTATTCCTCCTGCTCCTGCTTGAAGATGTGCTGGTTGAACTGCTGCTGCAGCTTCTCGTTGGCGTAGTTGATGCACAACTGCTCGAAGCTGTTGACCTGGATACCACCCACCACGTTACACGTGCGATGTCAGGAAGAAGCTGTGCGAGAGCTGAGCCAGCCACATGTGTGATGAGATGTGCACGCACCGTGAAGTTCTCAAAGCCAAAGATGTCGAGAACGCCGATGAACGAGCGCGCGTTGGTGGAGGCGGACTTGGAGATGGAGCGGTTGATGCGCTCGACCAGCCAGTTGAACTGACGGCCGTAGAGGGCCTTGGCGATGGCATCACGCACGTCGGCGGCCTCCTCGGGCTTGAGCGGGACCCTGAACACCTCGTTACGGATCTTGTTGTAGCGCACCGTCATCGACTCAGCGAGCTTCTCGGCAGACACGCCCAAGTTGTTGGCCACATGCTTAAGCGCTGCACAGCACGATCAACACGAAAGGTCACTTCCTTCACTCACTGGATGGGGTGTGAGGACAAGAACGTACAGTCGGTGTTGACGACGACGGAGCCGTCGCCCTGCGGGGCGAAGCGGATGTTGCCCATATGGAGCACAGCGGCGACCACGGCCCAAATGTCTTCCTCGGGTCCGATGCCCAGCACGGACAACGCATTGCGCACCCTATGACGATCGCGATCAGCAATCACAAGTGATTGAGTACGTAGAGGCGGCCCCACACAGCGTTGAAAGAGGCTGAGCTGCGTACTCGGAGAAGTCATTGGCGTCGTCGACGTGTGGGATAGTGTGACATCCGCTTTGGTTGATGTAATGGAAGTCGGTCGCTGCTCCGACCTTGTATTTCTCTGTGCGCAGCAAAGCAAGCAAGGACCATCAGTGAGTTCACGCACACGACACGGAGAGAACAGCAGGAAGTGTGCGTACCCTTCTCCTCGGGCGACAGGCCAGCGCAGAACTGGTAAAAGATGTGGTAGTTACGCTCATCCTGTGCCTGGTACACGATACGCGACTTCTCGAGCAGATCTGATTGTGCACCACACGCCACGGCATGGCACGGTCAGCCGACACTGCTTATGGCAGTGGCAGCAGCAGTGTTACAACGTACAGTTCTCGATCTTGGCGCCGGCGATCGATCCTCGCGGGTCGAAATCAATCTTCATGTACTTACCCTGCACGTGATGGAAAGACACACGACGTGAGCGCGAGCACACATGCGCGTGTTGGAGGAGCAGGAGGAGTGACGTACGAATCGAGACGAGTTGTCGTTCCTCACCTGCACACGGGAATGATGATTGGGGATAGGCGCACAGCGATTAGTAGCGCAGGACACGCGCACACGACACACACAGCGAAAGACGTGCGTACCGTCTTGGCGTTACCAAAGGCCTCGAGGATGGGCGACGACTCGAGAATGAGCTGCTCGATGAGGGACTTCTTCTTGGTGGAGGCCTCGGGCGCGCTGTGGGCCTTGTTGACGCCCGACGTCTTGAGCGCGAGGTACTGCAGAAGGAGCTTGGTGGCCTCCGTCTTGCCGGCACCGGACTCGCCGCTGATGATGACCGACCGATTGCCGCCGTCCTCCATCATCGTCTGGTAGGCCACATCGGCGATGGCGAAGATGTGCGGCTCCACATCGCCCAGCGGCTTGTTGTTGTAGCGCTTGGCCACGTCCGCTGTGTAGATGGGCTGTACAGTGGTGCGTGTGCGGTGCGCGGTGAGTGCGCGCAAGCGAGATGTGCCAGGCGAAGCGGACGGAGGGGGCGACAAGGGGGAGGAGGCTGCGTACGAGGGCTTGGTAGGGGTTGACGGAGACGAGGATAGCGCCAGTGTAGGTCTGTGTGGCACGAGACACAAAACACAAAACAACCAAAAGTTCAAAAGTCGCCCCACGAGTTGACGATATTTTATAAATAAAAAATGCAATAATTAAATTGAAAATAAAAGAATACCCTAGCTTCTTTGTGCTATTACCTGCGTTGAGGCGAGGAGAGATTTGGGGCAGGAGAATAAAAACCAAAAAGAAAAAGCGAATACCAAAATACTCCGAATAAAAATGATAAAAATATAAACAAATAAAATAAAAAATTGGGAGGGTTTTGGGGTTCTGCGTACGTAGATCTGGTCACGTCCATAGCGGACACCGAGGTTCTTGAGGATCGTCTCCTCGCTCATGGTGTCCAGGTGGATCATGTCCTCAATCCCCTGGGCTTCATTGCCCGCCGTTATGTTCTCCATCTTGTTGACCTGGCCTACGTTCTTCTGCAAGATCTCTTCGATCTTTTACGACCCACAATCAAGCGCTGTAGCTGATGCTCGGACTCGCGCAGGAGGTGACAAGAGGGGGTTCGCTCTTGCGTCCGCGTGGGGTTGTTTTCTCTCTGTCCGTCTCTGTCTTGCTCTGCCCTGCGGAAGTGGGTAGCCAGGTAAGCCAAGCGAATTAATTTACCAGTCGACAAAATATGAACACCAGGCAACACATGTGGCTCACGCTGCCCATGACGACGACCTCGAGGAAACATGCTCAGAGCCTGGCTCTTGGTGGTGAGGCCTTGTCACTTGGAGAGGGATCTGATATTTGTGCAGTGTGAGTAGTGAGAAGCAGAAGTGTGTTTATTTGTTGTGGGTGTGAAGTGAGGTGGTGAAACAAGGAGAGGGGAGCCTGGCAAAGAAGCTACATCATAGATATTTTAACTAAGAGCATTGCCAGACAGGAAAGACAAAAAGCCACATGTGCACTACTGCTTGGCAAACTGCAGACAGATGAGATGAGATCAAGACCAAGCACAGGGCACAAACAGACTGGTGTATGCATCAGAGGACGTACTGTAATGTGGGACTCATAGAAGGCAATGAGTTTTTGTGGAGACTTGACAGCAACCAGTTGTGTGGGTACATAAGAGCAGTCGTCCTTGCCCAGCCTGATGTCACATCACCAGAGACCGATGCGCAGGTTTGGTCAGAAGAAGACCGTGCTCAGCAGAACACAGAAGAGGAGAGGAGCAATAGCACAAGCAACAGGAGTGGAGAGGTATGGCACCAGGTGACGTAGGCACAGAGGAAGCCCTCCTTGGTTCTCTGTATGCCGAGGATGTTCTCTATCTCGTCGCCAAACTCGTAGCCGACCTTGCTCTCTATTTCGGTGTCGGGGGCCGGGACGACGTCCGGGACGGATGACGGCTCCTCGGTCGTCTTCTGTTGTTTCGTCTCGGGGCCAGACTTCCTTGGCTTCTTTGCCTGTTTCAACATTGCGGCGAGAAGGATGTAGATGAGGTGGGGAAGCTGAAGGAATAGCGCAGGGACATTGGACCTACCTTTGGGCTCCCATCGGGATTGTCATCTGCAGCTTGCACGTCCATCTTGTCTACGTTTGCCTGACTTGGCTCTTCGGCAGTGGGCTGTGGCTCAGACGCCGAGGTCGTCGATGTCTGCGGCTGGGCATCCGCGTCGATGGTGATCGGCTTTGCGTCGTTTGTGGACTTCCTCTTGCGCTTCGCAGTCCTCTCCTGAAGTTCGGTCTCGAACGCTTCGATCAGCTCTGTAGCATAGAGAAGAAGGGGAGGACAACGCTCGGTCAGCCATTCGGCGTGGAGGTGTGCTGGCGGGTTGACGCACCGGTGCAAAACACGTCCTCTTGCTTCTCCCAGGTGTTGGCGCTCTCTGGGTATCCCTCCCACTTGATGAGGTACTCCACCTTGCCCTGGTGTTTGCGCGTGAAGTAACAGACGTGAGCGGTGAGAAACGCACTTCCTCTGAGTTGAGTACGCCCCTCTGTCGATGGGCTGAGACGATTGCGTACCCTTCGCTTCCTCTTGCCCATGATCTTCTCCACCGTGTATACGTCCTCCTGTGCGTGCGACAACAGCCAACACACGAAAGAGATGTCAAGATGTGAGCTGGCGGCTTGCATGAGATAGCTCGCTAGGCGAGTCACTCCACGTACCGGAGGCTCCTCCACGGACTTGCCGTTTCGCTTCTTTCGCTTCTTCTCTTTGCTGTTGTCGTCTGTCTGGGCCGCGGCGGCGCCATCACCCTTCTCCTTCTCCTTGCCCTTGGCCGTTTTGCTCGCCTTACTACCGTCGGTGGCTTCGGCGGGAACGGCTGCGCTAGCAGTCGGCGTCGTGTCCATGGGTGTGATCTCCTTGCTGGCCTCCCCTGCCGCTCCTCCCTCCTTGGCAGCGCTCGTCATTGTCTCTGCGCTCGACTGCTCGCCGTTCTCGTTGGTCCTTGTTTCTACGACGGCCACAGGGACCGAGACAGGAACGGGAGCCGAGACCAGGCTCGAGGGAGCGAGAGTCAGTGTGGCCGCCGATGCCGCCGGAGCCAGTGGCGTTCCTGCCACCGGCGTGCTGTGTCCAGCCATCGGCGCTCCCGCTGTGTTCACCTCCTTCTTGCTGGGTTTCTCTCCCACCCACGTAGGGCCTGCTGATCCTCGCAGCGTGGAGGCCTGCGTCAGCAGTCTCTCCACGTCGGCGTCGCTCTTGTACGGAAGCCCAACCGCTGCGGCAACATCGCGCCACAGGCCGTGGCGCTCCACCTGTGCACAGCCACGACAGATTTGGGGGGAGGCGAATTGGATTGAATTCTCAAATTTCTCACATCACAAGATGTCGCTACTCGCATGCTGCAGAATCGTACCTCCACCTTGCCCCCATGGCGCACCACTTCCATAATCTGATCATCCATCATGATTGGTCCGCGTAGCAAGAGAAAGATGGGGAGCTCTAATCAGCGCCCTCTTCCCATTCTCGAGACGATCATCTAGCGGGCGGGTCGAGGGGGGCGGTTAGATGGGACGTACCAGGGCGGTGGCCTGTCCCTGAGTCAGAATCAGATCATGCGATTCCGCGCCGGCCATGCTGCCGTCGCCTGCCTGCTGCTGCATTACAGCAACGGCGGGAGGAGTAGGGCCCAAACCCGGCGCCGCCGACCCGGTGAACGATGAACCAGCCGCCCCCTCCATCATCTGCCTCGCGAAATCGATCTGCAAATGCCTGCCCAAACGGCTGACGTCACTATGTCGACAAAAATCAATGGCTGTGGCGGGAAAAGATGGCAGCAGAGACAGTCACAGAGAAGAGAGAAGAATGAAGGTCGCGTTGGTGGTGGGTTCGCTGGTGGTGCTGGCCGTGGCGATTCTGGCGGGTATCGCGCTCGACGAGAAGACCCCGATGTTTGACCGAGACGAACTGCACCTGCTCGCCAAGCAGGCCGTCGGTACCTCAACCGTCCCCCCCCCCGCTTCGCTCTTCCGCGGAGGAGTGAAGCTGACGTGTTGCTTGGTTTGTTGGTTGGTGCTGGGTTCAACGCAGCGGCGAACATGACGGCCGACGAGGCGTTTGCCCATATCACCGCGGAGCTATCGCGCCGCTACCCCGGCCACATCAGCTCCCACACGCAGACCATTTTCATCAACGCCGGTGCACAGCCCCATCTCCCGCGGCACGCTGTTGAGCGCCAGCGCCCTGCGTCTTTGGTCTTGTGTTCACGCACTAATACAGCTCCATGTGCGTGTGACACGTCCGTGTACGCCCGCAGGTGGGTTCATGGGCTCGTTTCGGCTCATCCACGCCTCGCTCTCAGAGTACATCCTCTTCTTCGGCAGCCCGCTCGGCACCACGGGTCACTCTGGGCGGTATTGGGGTGCGTTCACGCTTCGTACACGAACGAATGGCCGGCGAGTGAACTAACCATTGCTCTTCTCGCCAGGCGACATCTATGACTTCCTGCTCACCGGAGTACGAACACCGCCCTCGCTCCTTGATTCGTGTCGCGTGCACGAGAGGTGCAGCCAGTGAGCATTGGCTCACAGAGGTGTCACGATTGCTCACGCTCATCGCATTCATTGGTACAGGAGTTCTGGCAGTGGGTCGAGGGCTCTCATGACAAGATCGTCTACCTTCCGGGCGACATGATCGTGCACGACAAGTGGAGCGCCACGGGTGCGCTTGCTAACACCCGAGCATATCCAGACATGCCACTGGCTGTACGGTTCTGATGGCTTATGTGTGCTCCATTCGCGACAGGCATTCGCATCAAGGAGGGCAGCTGGATGCTCGGTGCGTCAATTGGTGGCTGTGATGGTTGGCCGGCTCAGCTTTTTTTACTGATACTGCTGACCTCTCCGCACAGAGTATGCGCAGGGAGTGATCCCCTCGATGATGCCGTTCGCTCTCTGCGATACCATCTTCAGGTGCGCCATCGGCCATCCCTCTTTGGCTCTACGTTAACGCCCGAGAGTACGATTGCCTCGCTCACACACCACGCTCACGTTTGTGTGTCGTGCAGCACGAACGACCTGATCACTCTTTACAAGAGCATCGCCGTCTACGCCGAGCTGGTCACCAAGGAGCTCCTCCAGGGCAAGATCTGAGCATCCCTCCTCAGTGTGATCCCTCAAGCCTTCCTTGTGTGCAGAAAACGTGCACGCGGGCTCGAGCCCTGTTTTCGGTGGAATTTTCTTGGTGGCTTCTGCTGGTTGCAGACAGACAAGAACATAGACCTGTCACTCCGCACCCAACACCAACACTTCCGTACAGTACCCACAACGCCCATAACCAACCCAAACAACACACGCACACCTGCCCCCTCGCTCGAACATGCAGAGAACGAGTCAACTGCGAAGAGTCTTGCTGCTCAACGCCGTGAAGGCGAACAGCGGCAGCGCGCCTGTGACGAGCGTGCGAACGACGGTGACCGACGCGCACATCGAGGCCGAGCTGGCGGCCGCCCGCCGCGTGAAGGAGATCGAGGAGCGCAACGCCCGCATGCGGGAGACCCTCCTGCACACCACGCCCGCTCCTCCGCGAGGCGAGCGCGGTGCCGAGGCGCCCGGCCAGCCGACGCGGGTGGGCGACTATCCCACCGAGGGCGGCGAGCACCACCTCGTGCGACCCAAGGACCCCACCACCAGCCACAAGAGCCGAGACGACATCGAGATCGTCGAG
Organism: Acanthamoeba healyi; assembly: GCA_000826305.1. Lineage (NCBI taxonomy): Eukaryota > Discosea > Longamoebia > Acanthamoebidae > Acanthamoeba > Acanthamoeba healyi. The sequence continues at coordinate 15,648 of CDFA01020840.1, forward strand.
GAGGTCCAAAACGCCTCAGCCTGAGAGAGAGCATCAACAAATAAATCGTAAACACCTACATCTGCTAAATGTGTCACATCTCGCTGTGGGAGATGGAGCGAGATACGAGCCGACCATGAAGGGGAGATGGAAGCGCTTGATTTGATTCGAAAACTGTGGTGCGGGGGACCCTGCCTGGGTCGGACAGTAGGAGAGATCTCTAGAGGTCGATCTCACCGTAAGCGGGGCCGTTGGGGTTCTTCTTCTTGAGCTTGATGTGGCTGAGGGTGTTGTTGTAGAAGGTGTTGACCTGCTCGGCCTTCTCCGCCGAGTTGCCGTCAGCACCGGCCTCTCCGGCCTCCATGTTGCCCAGGTTGGTCTTGATCAGCGCAATGAGACCGGTCAGGTACTTCGGGGCCACCTGCAGCATGCAGAGAGACGCGCGTCAGTGATCACTGACCACACGCACGCATGGTCCGGACATAAAGAGAGTCATCAGCGTACCGCTTCGTTCTTGGCCTCGAAATAGTACAAATATTCGTTCAGGATCTCGACGAAGAGCTTCACGTTCATGGAGGAGTCCATGCAGGCGTCGGCGATGCGCAGCGACTTTTGGAGGCACTCCAGCACGCGCTTACCCTCCTTGAAGCCCTCACCCTGCACACGCGCGTGCTCGCGCACACCCGGTTAGGCCATTGCTCGGGCTCAATATGATCGAGTGAGGTTGCGTCGTACGTCAGCATCAGGTTTCCAGAAGAGGTGCGAGCACATGTAGACGGCGCGGCACTGGTCGTGCTTCTTCAACAATTTGGCTGAGTGCACGGCAGTCTTGGTAGACAGAGCGTCGTAGTTCTCCTCTCCGAATACCCGCATCGTCTGCAGTGTGCCTGCACAGAGTTCAGGCCGCACGTGTGACATCACACCACTCAGTAACAAGAAAAGCAGCCAACACAGCGCGACGGTCAGCCGCGAGACAGTGAGCGAAAGCTACAATACCGATGATTTCGGTCATGGCTCGGAACTGGGCCTTCGACTCAGCGACCTCGCTCTCGTAAATCTCGTAGACCTGGGGATCAGGTGGTGAGACGTAGGGTACGAAGGTGAGGAGCAGAGGGGCCTGTTTTTACCTGTGTGAGGAACTCGTATGCGATAGTTTCAAAGCCAGCCCTGGAGGCGGCCTCGGCACACTGGAGGTAGAGGCGCATGGCCAACTGCTTGTAGTCCGTCCGCGAGAGAGCCGTGACTGTCTCATGCGCAAACTTGAACACGCGCTTGCCGACCTTGTTCCATTCGTCGTCGCTGCTGGAGTTGGCCTGGAGCACAGCCGCCAGGCGAAGGGACCGGAAGACGAGCGGAGGCAGGGTGAATCTGATCCTCTTCATGCCGCCCTGACCGAAGACCTTGCGGGCCGTAGCGTAGGTCTAAATAGATATGCAGCCCACGCCAGCGGTGTGAGTAGTCTCGTAGCGAGTGTACGATATAAGACCGCGTCAGTAAGTACCAGGAAGAGCTTCTCGGCGCTATCGTTATCGAAGAGGTGGATCAGCGAGGCCACCTTGTTCTGGTCCTCCTCGAAGTCCTCCTATAAACGCGTCCGATACACGTGAGTCACTCAATGACGCGGAACTTTGACTTAAGGGCCACGAACCGGATCGATCTCAGTCTGATCATCTTCGTCCTTGAGGAGAGGCTGAATGGCCAGGAACAGCTTGGCCACGTCCTCGGCCTCCGGGATGCGAGTCTCGTTGGTAATGACGTTGTTCAGAATCTCCAGGGCGATCTTGCGCCTGG